>CABFOQ010037037.1:13126-35927 GCA_900660455.1 Gephyroberyx darwinii | reverse complement strand
GGAGAACTACTCACCTTTGACCTCACCGTCCCAGCAGTAGTAGGAGACTGCGGTCGTGCTGGGCAGCTTCCAGTGTGAATGTGTGAAACTGTGTGAATGTTGAAGCAGGGTGTTGCAGTCGACTTTCCCCGAATAGAATAAAAAAAAAAGTTATTCCAGTCTGTATTCCGGTTTACCATCCGGTGGTCTAACATCTGCCCTGTGTGTGTGTGTGTGTGTGTGTGTGCGCGCGCGCGCGCGCGTGTGTTTGCGTGTGTGTGTGTGTGTGTGTGTGTGTCTCATCCCCAGTCAGGCGGTGGTTGTGGACCGAACCATGTACATCTCTGGTCAACTGGGACTGGACACTGCGTCTAGTCAGCTGGTAGCCGGAGGGGTGCAGGCCCAGGCCAAACAGGTGAGACTCAGAGGAACAGGTGATCTGATGCAACTGAGCACCTTTGAACCTGATTCATGTGAAACATCTACCAGTCACTTAAAGGCAAATTCCATCTCGACCAAGAATGTATTTAGACCTACAAAGTCTAAAAATGGAGCTACTGTGCCTTACCCTTACCCTCCATTTTGCCTCTTTGACTACTGTGAGGAAATGGGACTATATTGCTCTTAGTGATTCATACCAGGATCAACAAGAAGCACTACTGTGCACCACAAAGAAATGGACCAAACAATGAACAATGAATGGAAACTTTTATTTCATGGAGTTGTAATCAAACTACAGGGCAATATACAGAGCAGTGACAACTATAGCACCATAGCACTGATGGCTCTTACCTAATCATTGGGTTGGGACTCAAAATGGGCTCTTTAGGCTCTGGTGGCTCAATTAGCTAAGGTACATACGGTAAGGTACATGTAACCATGACGTTGTAGGTTCGAATCCAACCCAGGCCCGTTGTCGCATGTCTCCCCCTTTCCTCCCTCAGTCTTTCCTTCTTGATCTGTCCAATAAAGGCAAAAATGCCAAAAAATAATATTTTTTGGGTGGCCTGTAATGGCTAAACAGATGGATGGATAAATGCATTGAAGTGAACAGTTGTAATACACTGAAAGGAAATTCCCCAGGCCTCAGTTGAGTGGCTGTTAAATCTCATCCCTCACTCCCTCCTGTCCCTCAGGCACTCATCAACATGGGGGAGATCCTGAAGGCTGCCGGGTGTGACTACGGCAATGGTGAGATCTCACTATCACAGCATTTATTATTTCAGCAGGTGGTCATACTTTCTTTTCACCTGCTTTGATGTTCTTTGAACACCTTTTCTATTTCAGTGGTGAAGACCACCGTGTTGCTTGCAGATATAAATGACTTCAACAGCGTCAACGATGTCTATAAGACATGTAAGTTAATCCTTTGTTTTCTCTTGAATTTCGTGCCAGACGAAAATAGTTGACGTGTTTGGTTTCCTGGTGGAATGGGTAAATGTCTAAAGGTTTTTCCTACTTAAAAAAGAAAATTGTATTCTTATAAAGTTATATATGAGAGTAGCCACACGAGGGCGCCTTTTAGCCATATGGTAAAACACCCAGTGTGCCGTAAAAGATTATCTGAGCTCCTGTCACATAAATGCATCATGTCACCATCCAACGCCTGCCTCACCTTACATGGACATGATTATTGTGCTCCTGTCACGTAAAGACGCGACTTTATGCTGCCTGTGCAAAACATTCATACCTGAGTCACTGTTTGCTGTGTGGCTGTAATGGAGGCTCATATCCATCAAGCCTGTCATCCGTTCAAGCCCCGTGAAGGCAAGCATCCACCGTACTGAAGTGTCCTCGAGCAAAACACCAACTCCAGACTCAGTAGAGTATCACTATGTAATGTATAAACTTTGATAAGTACTCTCATATTGTTTAGTTTACATGTCCCCTAGTTCCTAGTCAAGAGTGAACACAGTGGCTCATCTTGCACTCAGACATATCTCAGCAAATGACTGCTGGCAGGGTCACCGGTCATCTGATCATCTCATCCAAAGCCACCTGAAAGACAGGCTCAGTCAGCTATTCCTCTGTATGAACACAGTCTGGGTATTTCCTCTTTGATCACAACGGAGAGGTGTAATGGAAGCTGCGGTGCCCAGTGCGTTGTAAGTGGACACCGCCATGCAGGCACACAGATGTAACCCAACCCTTCCCATCCAACCCTGCCATGCTGACCCATGGCTCTCCCCCTCCACTCTACTCCACAACCCCCCACTGCAGGCAGGGAACTTTCCCTGACCCTAGTAAGGGGAACTAGAGATGTTTCCAGGATGACTCAAAGTCATGTGAGTTTTGATTGTTGAAAATGGTGTGGAGACTCTCTTGGTGTGGAGACTCTCACTTTGCAGGGTGGGAAAGGAATACCAGCCAACAGCCAAATGCTAGTAGGTTTTGACTGTGGCTGGTACGTTTGTCGACTCTATCAGCCACTTTGGCAGGTAACAAACCATCATTTGGAGGTTGTTTTCTATTCTAAATATGTACTTGTCTGGTAAAATATCAAAAGTTTGCTTCCGTTTTATAACTACTGATTTTTCAAAGAGTTTGTGGCCGTTGACCTGTTCCCCCTGTCCTAACAGTTGCTATACCCGACAACCTTTAAAGGGTAACGCTGCTGAATATCAGCATTCAAATGCTGTTTTTAGATCTTGGGTTCAATTTGTATTAGTCAACAATTGCTTTTGTTCTCTGTAGTCAGAAATAAGAGGCTGGAGTCAGTTGGCAAAGATGAAAACATCGGCTGTGACGTTAGCCAGGGTTGTTTTCGCAGGGATAAGGTTTCTCGCTGATAGCACACCAACAAATAAAGCTGAAATCTCACACACTCTTTGAGCTAAAAAAATCTCGTATCAGTGTCGGATGAAACAGATCCACGCTGTACATCTTACTGGCTTCACGTTTTAGAGGTTGCAGGTTGCTCTTAAATTCTTACATATTCCCCCTTTAAAAGGCAGAACGTGTAACTAACTTAATGTCTAATTCTGTGAATTGTGTGAATTATAATGCAAACATTCAATTATTGATCTGGGTCAAGTCAAGGAGCTCATTAATAGAAGCTTTCAAGAAAATGAATACATGCTCTAGTAACGGCTAGCCAATTTTGAAGTAGTGATAAATATATTATGTCAGGCCAGTCTGCTTTAATGTCACTGTGTTCAGTCAAGTGTTATCTGTCCAGTAGCTGTTTGGGATCTCCATTAAAGAGAAGACTGCCTTGGAGGCCTTTCATGGTCATGTAAGTGTACTGTTTGTGTACGTTTTTCCTCTAGTTTTCAGCAGCAACTTCCCTGCCAGAGCTGCCTACCAAGTCGCTGCTCTCCCCAGAGTAAGTATAAAAAACACCTCTACTGTACACACAGACATGGTAGCAGGGTACACACACACACACACTTGTACATTCCCATCCAAAGCCACATATTTTTTGATTATCAGTGAACCAAATTTGAACATACAGCATGTTTGTGTGTTTGTTAGCCCGTTATGATGTTAGCCATGTTGACTTTTATATGCAGCTGTTTGGTGTCAGTGGAGTGTAAAATGGGATGAATCAATGACATAATGCTGACAGGCATGTACAGCTGGAAGCAACGCTAGCCAGTTTGCTACTAGTACCCAGATGGCTTGTGTGTATGCTATTACATAATCTTGTATTGAATTCTCTCTCTCTCTCTCTCTCTCTCTCCCTCTCTCTCTCTCTCTCTAGGGTGGACTGGTGGAGATAGAGGCGGTTGCTGTGCTTGGCCCCCTCTCTGACTCCTGACTAGCTGTCATGCCCAAGTTGTAGCCGAACCTTACAGTTCTACCATGGACAACTTCCACACTTTCCAGTTTACACATGAAACACCAATCTAGGATATTGTCAATGGAAACAAACATATTTGTCCACTGGCCAGTTTACCAGCCCTGTTCACTATTACACCTGACAAATGAATTTCTAGAACCTGCCCAAGTGGCCGCTAAAGTAAAAAACCTTAACAGCTGCACTTCATTTACCAGCATTTGGATGAAACTTGATGAAGTGGCGTTGTAGCGGCATTACCCGTCCAACATTCCACGACCAGAGTGGCCAGATACGATGTCATATGGACTTCCTGTTTGTAGTTTCTGGTTTAGAAGCTGATTTTCTTTTTGGGCCAGAGAAGAACATATGCAGTATGAGCTCAGATCCTAGAATGGTTATTTTCCCTGAAATCTCACACACAGCAAATGTAACCAGACATTTATATATAATATATATACATTTATTTTATATAATCTGCTCTGATGATCAATCTGATAAATTAGATCTGATAAATATATATTATAAATATATACATACTTTCTTGCATATTATGCAAGAAAATACATTTACTCAAAATGTCGTTTTATGGTGCTATATTACAACTTTGACAAGATTTCTTGATGGAGAGAAATGACACATCAGAAACAAAAAAGTGCTCTCACATTTTTACTCATATTTCATGCATGCTCATGATCAGAATCAGTTGGTATCTATACAGACACCTGCAGCGGTACTACTCCAAAGATCAGTTCCTTAAATCCCTAGCCTCCTCACAAACATGGCTATCCAATCAAAGCCAACTACACAAACAGAATGTCATTTTATGATCTGATGTATTTTGGCTTTGCGTTTCTTACAACTGTAATTCTGTAGAAAAGTATAGAATGGGTTGATGGATTCAAGTCAGGTTCCTGATTCATTCTGATAAATATATGAAAATGTGTAACATTGAATCTCTCTTCAGGTAATAAATATATTCAAATTTCAGTAACAATTGATCATTAAAGTTATTCTCAAATGATTATACCCTCTTAAAATAAACACACCCACTAAGTGCTGTAGAACTCTCTATATACAGTTTTCAAGCAGAAATTGCAGCCATACACCATCAGAGGAAGAAGGCACAGTGGTGACTGAGGAGCCCTGACTGAAAGTAGTTATCACAGGGTCTGAATCTTGGCAACAAGGTGATGTCTTTCTCACATACACACACACACACACACCTACACGCACATATACACGTACACACACAAGATAGGACACTTCCGCAGAATTCAAATGTTTAGTCATCCACATCAGTTGCACTTCACTCACTGGGAGCTGAAAAGCACAAAGGGGGGAACATCTTAGTAATGTACAGATACTGTCATATGGATATGACAGTATGTGGCTTTATGCAGTATGTAATGTTGACCCTGCTCACCTGGTGCCTCTTCTTTCTTGGGCTCTGATTCGGTAGCCGTGGCCTCAGCACTTCCTGATTTCCAAGAGAGAG
Source organism: Gephyroberyx darwinii (assembly GCA_900660455.1). Taxonomy (NCBI): domain Eukaryota; kingdom Metazoa; phylum Chordata; class Actinopteri; order Trachichthyiformes; family Trachichthyidae; genus Gephyroberyx; species Gephyroberyx darwinii. The sequence continues at coordinate 30,672 of CABFOQ010037037.1, read as the reverse complement.
CGAGAGAGAGAGATTTCTATATGAATACCAAACATAATCACATTTAAGACCAGGTTCACAGACACACTGGGCAATTAAGGTCCTTCAACAGAGATTTCAATTGAGAGGAATTATTTTGCTGCATGGCTTCATAATAAAATTCAAGGAAAAACACTTTTTTTAACCCAGATGTGCCACTGCATTGTCTCGTGTTTTAGTTTCCACAGTTATCCATTAAAGACTCCATGTTGTAGATTATTTCCGCCAAGCCAACTGATCCACAACTGGAAGAGCTGCCACATTCGCAGTGCTAATGTGACACTCGATCCTGTTTTTTCATTGGCTGTGAAACGGAGGCAGGGAGGCTCGGCAGGCCTGATATCACTCGTCACTGCCAGTGGCAGCTCTATGTGTGTTGGCATGCTCTAGTTTCTCTGTGGACTCAGATTGCACCTTAATGACACCCTGCTGACAACAAAGTGCTGGCAAGACGCTGCGTGCAGACTGTCCAACCAGGGCTGTGGTCAGGCTTGAGTTGACTGTGACTCAGGTCCGAGGCCGACTGGGTGGAGATCAAGTAGAGATCAAGATCTCGAGATGAGTTAAATCTTTTCAAGACCACGGTATTTAAGTTTCTGAATATTTACGCTAAATATTTCATGACTACACTTCAGTCAGTGGTTAAGTCAATTGTGTTTTAAAACCAGATTGAACTACCAGATTCTGAAAGTGTTGGATGCCACTCCAATATATGAAGTATTTCCCTAAACCCAATGCTAAAATGAAATAGTGAAATGAAATGAAATGAAGAAGTATCACTTTCCCAGCTTCCCATGCTTGTTGAAACTAAAGCTATGGGCCGACCGTGACATCGGAGAAAGAAAATGTTTGGACTGTACGGTGCTTCTCCAAGGATGCAATATCAAGTTCACATTGCATAAGGGGTTGATGATGTTCAGGGTTGTGAACAGTAAGCTTGACTACCTTGCCCTTTCTACCTTAATGACCTGCATTACAGGGACAAGACATTTTGCATTAGACAAACACGACAGTGAAGCATTAACATGGCAAACTTATGGCCTGCTAGTCATTTGCATCGTGAAGTAAAGTGGATTGATAGCGCTACGTAATAACGTCCTGTGTCAAGTCACACTTGCATTTCCCTGTAGAGATACTGAGCCAAGTGTGGCTGAAGCTGTGGAGATGACATTGTATTCCGCTGATATTACGAAATTGTAGCTTAGCAATTTTAGAGTCACTAATTCACCTCACTTGCATGCCTTTGGACTGTGGGAGGAAACCGGAGAACCCAGAGGAAACCCACGCAGACCTGGGCAGAACCTGCAAACTCCACACAGAAAGGACCAGGGCGGAGATTGCCGAGGTGACAGTGCTAACCACTGAGCCACCGATTGGATCAGCTGACTTCAATTACCCCCTTTCATTGAAGTCATTATCAGGTATGCAGGTAATTCAAAAGGGTTCACAAACTTCTTCTTGCAACTCTATATGTTTAGTATCGTGGCCCCAGTGGCAACCAAACCGCTAAACGGGGCAATGTTTATGCCATGCACTAACCACAGAGCTGTCTAGGCCCACCAAGCTTTAACACACTGGCTTGCAATCAGCTGGTTACAAGTCATTCTCATTTTTTCTTGCTATCCCAATACATGTGTGCACAATCACACAAGTAGCCTCTCAACCTAAGTCATGCTTGATTTTTGTTGCTTTCCCATTCCAGGAGGTGAGCCCAGGCCACTTGGGTGAAAATCAGTAATCCTGACTGATAGACCACATGGTATTTCTAGGGTCACTGGGATCAACAGACTCCTCCATCACAGCACTAAGCTTGAATTGGCTTGTCAACATTTCTCAGTGGACGTCAGGTCTGTGACAGCTGACATGTTGTGACAGCCATTCTTAATGAACATTGGTGGGATGCTGTTGCCTCTTGGGATGAATCTGCCTTAGTCATTACTGTGAAATTTGCTGTAATGGCCATGTGGTGCTCCATTCCTCTGATGTGGGTTGTTACATGCTGCATGTGTTGTGCTAAAAGAACGATTGGGATGATATCCCCTTATGAGTATTGATATATGATGTTATGCTTTGTTAAAAAGCATAAAAGGGAGATATTGGCTAATATGACAATCATAAGACTAGTACATGATTGCTTACTGATGTGATGTTACATTGTATGGATACCTAAAGGTCTACTAAAGGTCAGTATGTGTTCCTCATGATAAAGAGAACATCTTGTGTGAAGGTACCAGGAGATGCTTTTCACCCTTGGGGTTGTCCAGAATAATGTCCAAAGTCCAATATAGTCCTAAGTGTGTTCAAATATTATTGTCTGTGATGTTGAACCAATGAAAAAAATAGGCAATGTATCTTTATGTTATCCTTACTATAGAAACTGTATGCTTTTGCTTTAACTTCAGAGTCCTGTGCTCCTTTATGGAGTAATTGGTTGTGTCACCTATAAACACAGGTCTGTGTCTGTTTGTGTGTACCCTGGTGTGTTCATTAAAAGCCTACTGTGTGTTGGATACCACCTGGTTACAGTCATTGTAATGGGACTGGGGAGGGTCTAGGGAAATTATTAGGGACATTATTCATCTGGGCACAGTGGCCACTGGTTCGCAATGCAGAGGGTGGAGCTCTGCTCAGGTTACTGCTGGTCAGTAGGATCATTTGTACTTTGTGTCCTTTAGTAAGTTCCACTCCCTTTGAAGACTAGGGGTGTTGCGAGATGGCACTATTTGTACTGTATTTGTATCTGTATTTGTTCAACCAACAAAATTATTTGTATTTGTATAAAAAAAAATGAAATGGGCATGATTTATACCAGGTGGGTGGGGTTTTGATGGAAGCCATATAAAATGCCAGAAATTCCTAAATTTAGCCTTATAATCATTGCCGCTGCTGAAGCATTACAGTTCTGGTTTACTATCTATAATAATGAAGTATAACAAAGGTGTATATATATACTATTTCTACTGTAGCACTTTAAGGAAGTGCACTCCAAATAATATATTATTATTATTATTATTATTATTATTATTATTATTATTATAATAATAATAATAATAACAATAAATAACCTTGATGTTATTGTGGTAGAGCAGTGAACTTTAATGACCAGTTTCACAGACATAGATGAAGATGCCCAAAGAAAAAAAGATGCTCCAAAAAAATCAATTCAGAAATGTTCCACTAAGTTGACAGTAACTTGCCAACACACACACACACACACACACACGTATGCAATTCCATCCATCCAACTTTGCAACTTGGATAGGACTGGATTGGATTGGAATTGGATTGGATAGGACTTAGGTCTTGACTTGAGACTATTTATTTCCTACCCAGGGTGTTCAGAAGGATAAAAGGCATCCAAATAATGTTTCTCTTCAGTCTATAGTCTACCAAATATTGGGTATTCAAAAAAGCAATCTTAAAAATGTTTGTCTCGAGGGTCTGAATTCTGGTTTCTGAATCAAATTCCATCACTGGCTCAACATTTGTGTACGTACAAATACGTCTCCTCCACCCGGTTTCCCATACGAAACACTAGTTGAACTGTCTCTGACCTGCCACAACGCTGCACTCCAACCTACCTTGATCAGGAGCTGCAGCCACGGGCTCTGAGGAGCTAGCTGCATTCTCAGCAGTGCCGTCTGCTGCTGGCTGAGCTTCGGGTGCTGCTGCAGAGACCACAGCAGGCTGGGCCTCCTCGCCTGCTGGTGGAGCTGCAGCGAGGTTTTCTGCAGGCTTGGCAGCTGCAGCACCCCCCTCCCCAGGTGTCTGGTCCGGGATGGTTTCGCTGTCCTCGGCTACTTTGCCATTCTCACTGGCAGCCCCTGTCAAGAACACAAATATTATGACAGCACGTTATCCGAGCAGACAAAAGGATCTTGGAAATGGTCTTGCTCTTCAGTATTATGATAAATATCCTCCTTTAATATCTGCAATGCTTTGAAGTAGTTTATAGATAATAAAATAAGTATGTCAAATTTGTTGACAATTAGATAGTTTGAGTGAAAAATGTCCAATACGACAAAACAAATAAAAATGAAGGATGGTCGACTACCATCACTGGTAGTCTCTATCACGGTGGGTATGACACCAACCCTGTCATGGTTAGGGATTCATTTTCCACTGGTGTTGCCTATGCTAAATATGTATGCCTTCATGACCTTGTAAGCTGCTTTGCAGAAAAACCTTCATCAAATGTATATTCTATGTTGTGATAATGTTTCCCACTTCACCCAACCTCATGGCAACACCACAGAACAATAGCAGCACTTTCTCCTGTGTATTGCATGGTGACTGAAAGCTAACATAAACAAACACACTCCATATCCAGTCAGCTAAGTATCAGAAAACAAATACTTATTTTATTTTAGTCCACCTTGTATTCATGCTGCCAGTGCGGTGGAAGCAGAACTTATGTAACCCACAGCCAATATAGTTAAAAAGTCCCACAATACCCTCCTTAGACACCTTTTGAATTTCCGTAGACTACACTTGCAGAACAGCCTGTAAGGATTTATCTACAACCTCCACAGAAAACAGCTATCAGAGCAAAAACACAAAACATTTCATAAATTTTGAGAGGAAGAGAAACAATGACGAAACAAGACTGACACATTTGGCTTGTGTTGGATTCCATCTTGTTTCATACTGACAGAGCAGAGCTACTGTGAAGATAAGAGGGTGATGCAGGCAAAAGGGTTTCTAACACAGAGACTGAACTCCACTCTCTGATCACTGGACCATGCAAAGTAACCAGTGTTCAGTTCCTGGGAATCTGCAGCATTATACTTGATCAACTTTTGTTGAAAGTGGAAAGGGAATGCATATATATTATTCTGTCATTTGGCACAGAATATAATATGAATGATGAATGAAAGAATTAAAGCACTTGTGTCTGAACGACATAGTTCAACTCAGCTGACACATGATCTGAACCACAACGTGTTAATGATTATGTGGATGCTCACTAATACACATTAACAGTCTCCTAGTCCACAGCTCATAGCTCAGAGAGTAGGTGTGTGTGTCGGATTATTGGGATCACTTCCTTTTAGACTATGTTTCTGCAGGATTTGCTTTCGCAGACATTTGCATGGAAAATATAAGTTTTGACCAACTACCCATGATCTCAGACTGCACTACTTCAACCATAAGGATGTGGATGCTTGAACGAAAGGTGTCGTTGTTAGGAACACAGAAACATAGAAAGTAATAGTGAAGGTTTTCACTGGATGAAATTCAGGAAGGGGACCAAATATCTGCTTTTTGACAATATGCCAGATACAGAGTGATGTAATGTCTATAAACAACGGGTTCCTATTCCTAACGGGTCTAATTCTAGCTAATAGTTTCAACAATATTGCACAAAGAGTTCTATTTTAATCTTTGCAATCATTTAGGAAGAGGAAATTCCATTTTTCAAATGGCGGACTACTTCCTTGAGAGTGACACTCTGAATGCTAAACTAACAAGTGTTACAAATGAATAAACCCAAGGTTAATAAATGTCATTCTTCTTCCTTGAGAGTGGCAAGAGGCACCATAGGAAAGGAGCCATATGCAAAACTAAGAAAATGTCCCTGCCAAATTTCCATCTGAATTCTAAGAGCATGATAACGTGAACGCCTTCATGTCAAACAGGCTGTTCAATGTCAATCAGGTGATAAAGCTGGAGAGGAACTTGTCAACATTGACGCCGGATCCTCCAGTTGAGTCCAGTTGTAACTCACTACACCACCCTGTCTGGTCTACAAAAAACCAGCAGTGATCTAGGTTTACTTTGTGTGTATATGTGTCTCTATTTGAGTGTACATGCATGTGTTTCCATGGCTGTCTTTTCATGGCACAACAAGGCCTACATATCCCTAAAGAATTGCAGAGACAGAGCTCATGGGAAACAGATTCAGAGAGAGGATGCCCCATCACACATGCCCCATGAATTCCATCACCTATTTGCTCCTCAATTCTCTCAAATTATACGTAGTCTGCAAACATATGGATTTGATAAGATGAAATGTTGATAGTCCCCGAGGAGAAACTGGGTGATTCCTCCACAGAGGTGTCCACTGCACAGATCAAGTCCCTAGTCATTCCTTAAATACTGTCTACTGTAAGGGGAGGGTGCTACAAAACACACACCCAAGAGATCCAGTGTTGGGGGTTTACCTTGAAACGTGTGCTAGTTTGCACCATAGCAGGCCATCTCTGACCCAGTACAAGAACGGTAGTGTCCAGAGTGGCTTCTCCATTTCCTATTGAAACTGTAGACTGTCACTGAATCCCCCCTCATGCCACCGTCTCTCAGGGAGGACAGAACCAGGAACCAGAGTGTTAAACAATGACAATAGACTTTCCCATGCGGTCATTGTGGACTTCTGGCTTGTTACAATAAGGATCTTAGAAAATCATAATCTTCTTTAACGAGAAAGATACCAACGGTTATTTGTTTTAAGATAGTCAATATTGTCCCTATAATTAAATTGATGATGCAACACTATATGGAAGATGACTGTGAATGTTTCCACTATCCATCAACATATTACAAGCATATGCATATTATTTCAAGAAACAGAATTATCAAAAGAAGTATGCTTTTAAATACTTTTGAATTTAATGATTATAGGCATATTATATAATCCTAGATAGTGTCATTGTGGCATGTAGGGATATTTACAAATATTTCTGGTACTACATGGATATGGCTACATGATATTGCCATACTGCTATATATCAGAATCAAAATATGTTTGATGTTTGAGATACTGGCCCAAAATAAAATTGTACATGTAGATGACATTCAATAAAATATATATTCCTATCCACTGTTGATAATATATATCTGCACAAATATCCATAATATAGTTTGGCCACTTAGAATATATTTCTAATAAATGTCATCTACATGTGCAAGTACATTTTTTTTTTTTTAAATTGAAGACATATGTCTGAACATCTTGTGAAGTACGCGTGAACTTGAACTCACCTGTAGTACTGGCTCCATTGCTCTCCTCGGGCTTAACGCTGGGTCGAGTCGTATCTACCGCTGAAGTTTGGGAACTGGTGGAGCATCCCATCCTGTCTTTTGCACATAGAGGACTGGAGGGTAAACTTAGTTAGAGGTGAGGAGAGGTGCCAGCTGCACTGATGACGTGCTGCATAGATAGCGTCTCTGTAAATGGAGAGGACCCAAAACTATGGACTGCAAAAACACCTGGAGCGAAATAGACCGGTCGTCAAATCCCTCTAGTCCCGTGCGTAATTGCACGTCTGTATACTTCCCCTGTGTAAAAAAAAAGAAAAAAGAAGGTGTGTTCAGGACCTTGAGTCTTAGCTACAAGTTCCTAGACAGTTTGACACGCAAGCGGAATGTATATACTGTGGTGTGTGTTGTAGCCTGTTTCCAAGAGGCTGGCACAGGAAGAGATACATTATTCAGTCAGTGCGCAGTAGCCACCTATCAGGGCGGGGAAAGTGAACCAGTAACGCTCTCGTCTCCATCAACATCTCCTATTGACGTGCTCTTGACCAGACCCCTTAACCCTGAACTACTAACTGTATAAATATGTAGCTGATGGACTCAGCAAAACTGAAGCTCAGCAAAACTCTTCACCGGATAAATAAAAGTTAAAAACTAGGATAACGCCCCGCATGTACATCATATAACAAACAACTTAAGAACTAAATAAAGTCTGGAAAATGTAATGTCCTGTACATAATATAGATAGGTTGGCTTAGTGTAGTACTAGCAACCAAATCCGCAAGATTCGTAGTAGGAAAAGATCCCGTAACAGAGATGTTGATTGGGCTATTATGGAATTAATTTGTCCTCTTCTGCTTAGTATGAAAATAATGCCACTGTCTTGTTAAAATAGAAACTTTGTAGCCTTTGTAGCTTTACTCATCTTGTTATTTCTTTACCTAACATTTATCCATGATAAATGATTATTCAGGAGACGTGAATAATGGTTATGGCAATTGTCTGGTGGCTGCGGCAGTTACCCTCTCACTCACTAATAGTTGCCTGTAATGTTGGTAAACAGAATTGAGGCCTTTACTATTGCTGCATTCGTTGTATTTACCTGGATATGCGCCTTAAATGTAAAATAAATCAACTAGTTCATATTAATTAACCTATATGGTTTATAATACTTACTCTATAAACTTGATGTTGATTTTGTTTTGTAATGTTAATTGCCTGTTATATATGTGTCTATGGCAAAAAAACCCCCAAAAAACCAACAACTTGATGTTACTGTAGTGCGATTTGTATGTGTTTAATGGATTATTTGACAGTTTTTTAAGTGATGATAAACTGATCCAGGATCCGCGATGAAGAGTTCATGCGCCACTATCCCCTCTTCTCGCGATAATATGGATTTCTTAGTGAGTCGCTAAGCAGTTTGTTCGATCTACAAGCCATCTACGACGAGCCGCTTGTACAATCTTCATTGCATTGTCAACGAACGTTTAATGCACCTATCAGTGATCCCGTGCAGCTCTCGTTCACGCAGGCTCACGAGAACGGGCCGATAGAAGCGCAACGCACCATGGGACTTCCTTTCTCTCCGAGGCCATATTGGCGATAACTCACTGTAAGCTGAGCTCTGCGTTTTGTGATAAAAAGTAACCTAAATGTGCACAATTTTACATTCTATACTTGTCTAAGGCTTAACGATACATTTCTCCTTCCATCCTGTCGCTTCCAGGTTGGCCAGGTCGGACTAAACTGCAAACATGGTGGCTGCAAAGAAGACGGTGAGTAGCCCTCCGTCCGCCCGAGATGCACGCTGCTGTAGGGCCAGGCTTGTGCTTCACGTGGAAACATGTTTCTGTCTGGGCCTGCTAGCATTTTAGCTAGCTAGATAAATACGTTTCTGACACTTAACACCCCTGCACTGAACTGTCGCTACGTACTTTAATTGTCGTCAAATACTTTCGTCCCTCAGTTAATAGCTGTCTATCCAGCCATTTGCGGCTTCTGACAGTAACGTTAGCTAAAGTTAGCTAACGTTAGTGGCCGACATTTCGGCTAATGTTGGCTAGCTAGTTCTAGCAGCAGATAAAATACCAATGAAGTTACTGTGGCAACTTTTCCTACCTATGTAACAACACATTTGACCACATGTGCTCCTCTTGTCCTTTCATTCAAATGAAGAATGAATGGTATTACTTGGTATAACTAATGTATTGGCCTTGTGATTTCAGAGATCACATCGCTGGGTAGCTAGCTGGCTTGTTTGCCAAACTAATTCGCCAAAATTCGAGGAGCACATATCACTGACTTGATTATGCCTGTGTTTTTAGAAAAAGTCCATGGAGTCCATCAACTCTCGTCTCCAGCTGGTGATGAAGAGTGGGAAATATGTGCTGGGCTACAAGCAGTCCCAGAAGATGATCCGTCAGGGAAAAGCCAAGCTGGTCATCCTGGCCAACAACTGCCCTGCTCTCAGGTATCTAGTTTAGGGCTCCCCTCTACATCAGTGAGACTGGAGCTGAAGGTTGTATAGAAAGGATGCATAGTTTTGTCTTGAAATTAATGTAGGCAAAAGATCCTATAGGGCAACAACATTTACAGCGGCCCAAGTCCCTAGTCATTCCTTACTAATGCTGTAGAAGTACTAATGCTGGGGCCATACGGTGTCAGTGACCATATTTGTATTGGACAATAATGGGGATGTGGGGTGTCAACAGCTACTGCACGTTCTTTAAAATATTCTATACCCTATTTCAGTGTAGCTTTTTTGCAAAGGTAGTAATATGCATTTGTTTAAAACCAATTGCATGTATATTTTAATTCATATGTAGTAAAATACAGGGTAATGACTAATATAGGGATAATATGCCTAAATCTGGGTGAAGGCTGCGTGCCAATTGCTTGTTGAAATCAAAAATATGAAAAATTAATTGAAGGATTTTTTTTGCCGGTTTATTGTTTACATCACTTTCCATTGCACTGTAGCAAGACATTGGAAACATCGTGTTCAGCTTGGTAAAGCCCCATGGGTTTGAATAACAGGTGGTTAGCTTGCTGTATTTTGTGGGCCAATCCAGTTTGCTTACCTGCCAAGCATAGACCGTATATGAAAAGCACAAGAGTGTGCTCATAAGTCCTGATATACCACTGAGCTGCCCCAGTTTTTTGTCACAGTCCTCAATTTGCCTGTATGCTTGGCTGAAGTAGCTTATGCACGACTGGCCTCTGTCGCCCTGCTAAAATAAACTGCTCTGTGAAAGAGAAAAGAGTAAGTAAAGGGCAGTGAGTCCCTATTCAGAGTATTTGAGCACAACACACTTTTAAATATAAGTTCACTTTGAAAGTAACTTCTTGATTATTATTAACTCCATAACAACCCATAGCCCTTGGGATACTTATCCTGTGTTATTTAGACATAAAGTTGTATATGCAGCCGTATATTGCATAACGTATCTGTAAGGAAGTGGACTAACCAGCTGGTTCCAACAAAATACAAGTCATGGACAAAGGCTGAGTGGGTTTCTGGGAAAGAATAAACCACAAGGTTACTACCAGTGAAATTTAAATAGGTGACTACAAGCCACAGTTGATCCTAGAAGATACTGATTCTGATCCACATCGGTAATCTGTTCACACATAAACAGTGTGATATCACACCTGATATTTGAATTTTCCTCAAGTTGTCCATTAACACTAAATGTCGTGGTAATCCATGTTTCTGTTCAACTGATGTATATATCAATGCTACAGGCTTCTTGTTGACTGTCTGTTTTGAAAGGTTCATGTTGTATTGTCTCTTATACCTTTACTGTCTCATTCCAGGAAATCTGAGATTGAGTACTATGCCATGCTGGCCAAGACCGGCGTCCACCACTACAGTGGAAACAACATTGAGCTTGGCACAGCCTGCGGAAAATACTACAGGGTGTGCACATTGGCGATCATTGACCCTGGTGAGTGCCCACCTGGTACTGCTATGAGTGGACCATATCTGCCGCACAGTTGATTCCCAAGCTTGTTCCTTCAACACCACAAACCATTAGACCTTTATTTGGGTCTGCACAGCGATTCAGAAGCCCTTTCTCGGTTGTGCTGGTCTGGTTCCACGTGCTCGATCAGTCACATTCAGCTGATCAGCGTGAGATCTGGTCAAAAATAACGCTGGATAAATCTGGGAATTGGCCTTAATGGTGTTGTATAAAGAATAGTTGGGGATCTCTGCTTTGGCTTGGGTTTGTTTCAACTGTTTGGCAGTATAGTATTTTGTACTCCCTGCCACTGTAGGATCTGCTCACCAGCTCATGAATGCTCCATTGGTGAAATTTACCTTCATAATGGCGACGCCATATTCATGTTTGTAGGAGGGATTTCAATAGTTGGGAATTGTATGCAAGGACTATATTGGGTCACTCTGTATATGTTGACTTTGATCCAGCTGACTTTTCCTTTCTCCTCCTCCAGGCGATTCCGACATCATCAGGAGCATGCCAGATCAGCAGCAGCCTCCTCAGTAGAGCCAATTCCCCCCGTTGTTATAAATAAAGTTGGTTGAAATGAACTCTTGCTGTCATTTCATCTTTGATTAGGTGCCGGCAGACTAACATAGGACAAGGTTTTGCTTACAATGCTGGCTTAAAGGTTGTTGTTTTTTTTAATATCCCCACATATGGCAGGTATAGTAGACATCTTAATAGTTTTTAAGTGTTAATCACTGCTATGGTGTTGGTGTGAAGCCTGTTTACTCTGTTGGTCTTCCATCATGCCAAGGGGCCCAAAAGCCTTGGATGCACATGTAGATAATTTAATTGTAGATTTGCCCTCATACATACAAGTAGTCAGTCTGTCCTGGGACCCCTAGATAATCCAGTTCTGTTTGCTCCAGAGCTCAGTGCATCCACAAGAGAGCACCAGTGTCCTGTCTAAATCATCTTGGATAAGGTTAACCTGATTAGTCCAAGCATTTTCAAGGTCTAGGTGAGATTTCCCAGTCTTGGCAAAGCTGTTTGTATTATGACTCAGCAGACTAGTTCTCCATGGCAGCAAGTTCAAGTGGTTTTATTTGAACAAAGCACTGGAATTGTGTAAGAAAGCTGGACAAGAGGATTTTCAGTTTCTGCGCAAACCAAGAAGATCCAGCCAATTGACTTGTCAAAATGATGCAACCACTGATCTTTTGTAATTGTATTTCTCATTTACATAAACCATGGCAATGACAGTCTGCCGTATTATCTGCGACCGGTCGTCTGTAATTGAGTAAGGACATGCTCCTTTCAGAGGCATTAAAAGCTTTACTGGGTTGTGTTTGTTCCTTCACTCAGATGTCCTCCGTCGGATCGCTTGGCAAGGACTAAAGTGTTGTATACTGGCCCACTTCTGAGAACACCAAGAACAATGTGGTTGGCTTGTTTTGAAATGAACAGACAACTGTAGGTGTGCTGCTAAATGGCAGGCGATCTTTCACATTTCACAGGTTGTTAAATTTAGCTCAAGTAGAACAAGGGTGTGGTGTACTTCAGCACACATTTATTTTAATTTTATAGTCTTCACATTTCTAAAATGTTCTTTTTGTTTTGATGGTGGACTTTGTATATTTTGTTACTAATGTGTAATTATTTTTTTTCAAATGCCAAAAGGGAGTCAAAGTATATTCCTATAGTCATTAAAACCTGGAGTCATAAAAGTCCAATTTTATTGGCTTTCCAAGCTGCAAAAAGTTGGTGGAAAATGACGAATGCCTTTTTACCCCCCAAGCAATCAACTGTTCAGTGTCAAGTTCAATGGATTGCAGATCTAGGTGTTCTTGAAGGGATAGTGACTCACCCAATTACTGTCCATATTTCATGATGTGTCCTTTAGTTTTAGTTTTAGGAAGCTAAATCGAGACCTGCTACATTAGCTGTTAAGCAAAATGTATTCACCCTTTTAACAGTATTGGGAATGGAAATGTCAACACTGTTCCATGAAGTACTTATGGAAGATACTTATTGCAGAATGTCATCTGCAACAATGTGTAGGAGCCATGTGATAGCCTTAACCATAAGTTACACCTCTTTAAAATACTTTGCTTGGATTTGGGGCTGCTTCAGTTATGGGAATGCAACAACCAACGCAGCATTGTGCTTAATAGTATTTGTTGGCAGGCAGAGGACTTGTGGGTTCAGGGCCTGTCTGTGATGTGAAGGGCATGGCGGAGCTCTTGCCAGCGCAAGTGACAGTTGGTACATTTATAACTTTAGACAGGGATTAATAGAAAGATGCACTTAATTCATCCTTGATGCAGTAATGGATATTTGTGCTTTCACCTCCACATGCAGCCAGTAGCAGAAGTAGAACATGGCGGGCCTTAGTGCAAATAAAAAACCTTAACCTAAACAAGTTGGATTTGCGTGGGTCAGATCAAATGAAACAATCATTAAGAGAAACAGCAGCGCCTGGGGAGCCAAATGATGAAGGTTGTGTCTTCTGCAGTCATCTATACTATTGGCATCATATATCATGTATGGCATCATGGGAAATACCATTCGTACTGTATGCTATCCTGCCCTACCATTCGTGGGCAAGATATCAGTTGATCCTAGATTTGGTTTAGAAAACATTTTCAGGATTTTGGAAAAGGAAGGTCAAGCAAAATTAGCATCTTAGTTCAACACACGTCCCTTCTCCAACAGACAAAACATTTTTCAAAGGAAGTTCAGTTCCTTTCTTTGGCCCTGGGGTCATTAAACCTCCTGAGCACGTAGAGAACCATGTAAATGAAATAACATGACTTTGAAACTTCACATGACAGCAGCACATTCCCTTGTTTCTTCCTTGTCTATATTCTCTTGGGTCTCTTTCATGAGAAGGTCATGTTTACAATTTCAATTTCCAGTCAATGGGTGAATCTCAGCTAAGCCATGTGGTCTTGATCCCTGCAGGGGAATGCCAAAATTAGATGTTGCAGATTTTTTTTTTTTTGCCCAAGGTTGAAAGCCTGGCCCCCCCACAGGGAGTAATTCATCTGCACAGAGGCAGATTTAAGCCTCCCATCATCCATTGAGTGGTTTGGCCCAGTTTTTCCACTCGTTGCCTGCCTAAGCCGTTTTCTTGATTCCCAATTAAATCAAATGAAATCATCCCGTATGATCGGTACACGTGCAGTAGATGTCCCACACCAAATGAGGACAGCTTCTACAGGGCCAGAGGCGGATGTGACCAACCTGCACCAACTAATACTTGCTGTAGGCCTACAGTTGCTTCAAAGAGTATTCACACAGGGTTCATACAGGGGTTTTAAAAAGTGTATCTTTGTTCATTTTGACTGATGTTATTGAAACATACAATTCTACTTTGAGTTGAAATCTTTCTAACACAACAAAATGTGCCAAGTCAAGGAGCTCTGGGTGGCATGTTGGTCACTGCAGTTTGATATTGGACATTTTTTTACCGTAAACATAACACTGACTGGTATGATATTGATTATTCCTCGGTCGACATTTTACTGGATGCTGTGGGCTTAATATCCTCACACATACTGCGTCACATTATTGATGCTAAAGTGCTTTCATTGTCTCTGGGCGATGTCACGACAGCACAGGGAGATGGAAAATAGATTTGGATTCTGTTGTGGATAAAAGAGTACACACAGTCTTAGTTCATAATGCTTATGAAGTATATTTAGTTGGTGTATTTCTGGGAAGTATGACTCTAAGCTTACGTTAATCTTTCATAGTCTATTATTCATAATGCCATGAGATATTGCGTGAAGTGAGTTATTTTTGACGGTCTGTTTCAAAGAAAAATGTTTTTGTGCCCAGAGGAAATTGCAGAAGAGATCTGCTCTAAATTCCATCCAGGTCAAAACTACATTGTGGCCCTTGTTTCCTTCTCACAGAAGTATCATGTTTTTGTACAACCAAAGCATATTCTTCCTCCGACAACAGAGTTGACCTGTGTTTGAGGAGCATTTCAGTAAGAAAAGAGACAGCGTGTGACCTACTTGTTTTATTCCCTCGTCCCAGTGGCAGAAAGTAGGTGAATGTGTCTGGTCCTGTCAGACCCAAGGTAATGCCAGCCTCCATTTTGAGGCAAGGGAGGCAGCCGAGTAAATCCTCGCTGATCTGCCAGCTAGATCTCCCCACTGGGCGAGGGATAGTCGGCCTCAGAGGGCGACTGGACATGTGCAGATTAGACTGACCCATCTCATACTCTTGAAACTCGACTTTCGCAATCAGCCTGTATGGCAATATAGTCCAAGAGTGAGCTGGTGGGATTTGGGAATGAACTATGACAGCGCTCTAATAATGTTTAGAGCTTTTACTGGTCATATGTATGGGGAAACTGAACAACCGTTATGGGTTGTGTACTGTTTATGCTATGTGACTAATGGAGGGAATGGGATTAATGTACTATTGAGTCCAACATGACATCCCCACTGTGAAGGGTTCAGGTGGTTGAGTGAAGGTGAAGTTCTTGGCGTGGCATCGATCCCGTTATCCCATAGCGAGGTAGGTGAAATTCTTAGCACCACTAACATAATGGTGCACACTTTCATCCCATCATGCATGCAATTCTTTCCTATATACATTTTATGACTGTGCTGCTCTCTGGGTCATGCATGGCTACAGCTCCCAATTCACCAACAACAACTAAAACAAACAAACAGATAAATAAAGTAATACATCCAGCAGATACTGCTTGAGGTTTTTATTATTCAGAATTGAAGACATGAGTCCATGCAGATCCAACAAGGGGATGTGTGTGACACTCAAGAATGAATGGACAGCGATGGAGAACAGTCTCAAGTGATTCTAATGAAACGCGGCATCGGCCATCCCTGGTCCAGATTCAAGTCTTTACTTTAAACCCCCATTGCCCGCGTGGCCCAGAGCCCCACTGAGCAGGTGGCTCGGTTTAAATTCACCTCCAATCACATCAGAAACCTTGTCAGCTCGGGAGCATTTCAATCACATTACACTACAAATATGAAATGTTGAGACACTTTGTTTCTTTCATAGTTTTGAAGATTGCATCAACCGAACCAGGGCGTCCGATGATGTTAGAACCACTTACATGGCAGATAGGCTATGATGGTAAAAGTAGATCAAACACAAATACACCAAACAGCTTTCAATGATCTCACATTGACTTTAAAGTGCAATTTTGTCTTAAGTTTTGTTGGATTTGCAGAAGCAGTGGTCATAATTCACACAGGGATAACGATGAAGGGGCCAACAAATAGCCACATTATGAACTACAATATTAGTTACAAACAGAATACTACTTCATGATACTTGTATTTTCTAAGTATAATGTGTTGTTGAGTGCACTGTTGCATAGGTTTTTGACTGACAAAAAGTAATTTTGATTTAATATTTTTGTTTTCCTGTTGATAGCAAATACTACTTGGATTAATGGGAAGAATGAAATAAGGTATCTAATCTTATTTGTACCAGTTATTTATTTTCTATCGCCAAAATAGTTCTAGGCAAAAGACAAGCATTTGCACTTTCTTTAACTAGCTGCACATATATATATATTTTAATCTTTACATTGTGCTACTATGCTATGCTAAATCAAAGCTTTAGATTCAATTCAAAAGCTCACCAGCACAGGAAATATACCAAAATGATATCACCATATGTCCAAAAGAAATGTTTCTACATACAAAGGACTTAGGAGTAACAGCATAGCCTCACACATAGCGCACACGCAAACACATACTCTCTGCATGTACAGCAGCATGTCACGCCGTCTTGGTAGGAAAATGCCCTCAGTCCAGCTAAGTTAGCTCAACTAAAAAGATTATACACCATCATCCATATAAAAAAAGACATACAGTCCGCGCTGTTGCACCTACAACTTGAACACAAGACAGATGTCTAAAATGAAACGTTTTCACACAGCAATGTTCACATATTTATATTTTATGTATTGCCTTAAGTGTGTTTGGGTGTGCATTGTAAGTCTGTGGTGTGTGAATGCATTTATAAAACAATTATGTTTGTGATAAGTCTTTACCACATTAAGATTACATAAGTGCCAGTCTTTCAAATCCTGTCAGATCTTAGAACAGTGCGGAAAAGGATAGAAGGGCAAACTGGAATAGATTGCGGCTGCAATAAGTGGGTGAACAAGTTTTCCACTGGCAAGTTCACAGACATTATGTTACATGGATAAAAAAGGAAGACGTTGTAGTGGTTATTGGTCAAGGAACCCTTTTCAAGATCTTCCATTTCCTGTCAAACACGCTACATGGTTACACAGATGACTATTACTATCACAACAGGACGTCCTTTCACTATTCAATTCTTTTTCTCTCCATTTTTTCTGTTATACAAAAGTCATACAAAAATACCCCCGACGTTACATTCAATGAGGGAATTCGTCAATTTCAGAAAAAAAGTGCTCTTGCATAACCGATCATGTATAATGCTTTCCTTCTCTCTTTGTCTCCATTTCTCTGCCGTTTTTCAGGTAGTTTGTTTCTAGACAAGACCACGAGGAAGATTCACAGTATTGGGGGTTAACAGTTGGTGGCCAGACCAGTGCACATTTCAATCACGGAAAAGTGCAAA
>CABFOQ010037036.1:4807-21583 GCA_900660455.1 Gephyroberyx darwinii | reverse complement strand
GGATGCTCTCGATGGTGCAGCGGTAGAAGTTCACCAGAATCTGAGGAGACAGGTGGACTTTCTTCAGTCTCCTCAGGAAGAAGAGGCGCTGATGAGCCTTCTTGACCAGAGTTGAGCTGTTGAGGGTCAAAGAGAGGTCCTCGGAAATGTGGATGCCCAGAAACTTAAAGCTGGCGACACGCTCAACCTCCATCCCGTTGATGCGGATGGGGGTGCGTGTGCCGGCTTTGGACTTCCTGAAGTCCACAATGAGCTCCTTGGTCTTCTTGGTGTTGAGGGCCAGGTTGTTGTCAGCGCACCACGCCGCCAGGTGCTGGACCTCCTCCCTGTAGGCCGACTCATCGTTGTCATTGATGAGGCCAACCAGCGTTGTGTCGTCTGCAAACTTGATAATGGTGTTGGAACCATGTACAGGTGTGCAGTCAGAAGGTTAGGAAGTCCAGTTGCAGAGGGAGGTGTTGATGCCAAGGTCACCAAGTTTGGTGATCAGTTTGGAGGAGATGATGGTGTTGAATGCTCGATGAACAGCATTTGGACATAGGTGTTGTTGTCGTCAACACCTATGTGTTGGTGGGAGAGGGCAGAGTGTAGTGCCATGGAGATGGCGTCCTCCGTACATTTGTTCTGGTGATAGACGAATTGGAGGGGGTCCAGTGTGGGTGGTAGGTAGGTTTTGAGGTGAGCCAGGACCAGCCTCTCGAAGCACTTCATGATGGCGGGGGTGAGTGCAACAGCGCAAAAGTCATTAAGGCGCGCTGCGGTGGAGTGTTTTGACACCGGCACAATGGAGGTGGACTTGAAGCACGCGGGGACAGCTGCCTGGGCCAGTGACAGGTTGAAGATGTCAGTCAGGACCTCACACAGCTGCCCAGCACAGGCCAGGAGCACGTGTCTAGGGATGCCATCAGGGCCAGCAGCACACACATCGGTGGGGGAGAGTGTGAGAGGCTGGTGGTCAGCGGGGAGCACAGCCTTGATGGACGCCTCCTGGTTGTCCCTGTCTCTTATGGAATGACTTGAAGATTTTCACAGATTAACCCAATTTAACAACTTAATCCAATTTAACTAAGCTTGAGGAAATCTGCAAGGGAGAATGGGACAAAATCCCCAAACCCTGATGACCTTGAAGAAGACTCAAAGCTGTAATTGTTGCCAAAGGTTTTTCTGCAAAGCATTGACTCATGGGGTTGAATTCACTTTGTCATTATGTTTTTTTTTGTAGATGTTTTTTTTTTTATCTCAAATGAATCAAATTTTCTTTCATCCAGGAACAGTATAGGAGTATTTTAGTCATGCTATAGGAGATGAAATACATGCAAAATATATGCAACAAAGTACTCCAAGGTCACTTTAAAATGATTGAGATTTTTGATTTGGTGTTAGTGAAAAATTGAAGCAGAGATGGAAATGTATAGATTATTTCCTCTACGTATACGTGTGACCAGTGGATTTCTAATGGGTCTTGAGTGAATCTCTCTAAATGCCTGATGCTGGTGAACAGACAAAGCAACTAATAGGCAAAGTGGTTCTTATTATCCAGTGAATTAATACAGCCAAGCAGCCATACAGCTCTCCTTCCCTTGGTTGAGACATCAGAGCTCCCTCCAAAGTGACGGAGGAGAAGTGGTATGCGGTTTGACAGGCAGCCTGGGTCACAGCCCCCCATTTCAGCAAATGGGCACGACTTATTTGCCGGGTTGTGGGGAGGTTGTGGGCGGGGAGGGGCTATATTGACAGGATCATTTGCATGTCTGCCAAGTCGCAGGCGGGAGAGTGGCTGAAGGGGAGCTGCGAGGGGAATAGATGGGATGTGATGGCTTCTATAATCCCCCGGCTGGATCTGCTGGAGATGCTCAGCAGAATAATCCTGTGCAGGCAAAGAGCACGGATCACTGTGAACTCAGGAATACCTCTGTCGCCGGCCTAACTCTCTCCGCGTTACAGACATGAGCTTATTTGAAGCGATCGGGGCACATATTTCATAAATCATACATCGTTAATGTTTTAATGGCTCTCTATCTGTGTCGTTGAAATTAGGCTAATGTTGCCATGGGCAAACCCTCAACCAGGACTCGCTATAAAAATAACAAAGGAAATGGTTGGACATGTTTAATTTAGTTCTATTTGGAATTGGGAATATGAGCACTCTAATAAAACCTGCAGTAAGCTGTTCTTGTCATGACATTGAGAGGTTTTGGCCAATGCCTAGCGTTTTATTGGTGGTGTAAAGGTACCGTCATAAACTGCCAACTCCGGCTTGGTGGATCACTGAGAGGACTTTGCTGGAGTTCAAATGAGCTGTCAGAAAGTGATGGATATGTGCATGGCGCTGATCTAGCATACATATCAAGCTTTTGTTTTTGCCTTAACATTCCTATAGGAACTGATAGTGTATCTGTGGTACTCAGTAGTGAGTTTGTAATGACCTTATCACACTTTATGGTATTAGTTTTATCTCCTGTTGTATTACTACTGTAGAGGATTTGCTGGTATGCTATTAGCCTATAGTGGATGCATGATATGAGTGTTGCTATGGGATTGCTAGAGTCCTATAATTCTACTTTAGACTTTAACTCTTTTTCCATAAAGAAAATCCATCAAAGACCAACCTTCCTGCAGAGATGAGAATACACATCGTAACCTATGTTATGTGCTTTCGCTTTACATGCACTAGACTGGGTGCCTGCTGCAAAACATCACCACAGCTAGTTTGAAAATGCAAAGACTTATGAAGAGCAGAGCCGGTGTAAATGCTGCAGGAAGCAGAAGGGATTACTCAGGAGGGGTCTCTCTAACGCGTAGAGAGCCAAACCGTGTCCAGTTGAAAGGTCAAGTACTGCGGCGAACGCAAGGGAAAACCCTTCTGCGTTTCTCCATCAACACCTGTGTGTGTTTTGCCTCTTTGCAGTATATACAGGACACACAGCCAAAGGCTACCCAGCCTTTTAATGGTTAATCAATAGAGCCAAGAGTCCCCAGACTATGTGTCTAGATATTTGGGGGCTGAACCAAAATAATACGCCAGCATCTATCTGCAGAGGGTGACAAGGAAAAGTCGATATTTTTGTGCTTGGGCCCCAGATGGATGGCGGCTGACCAGCAGTGAGGTGGTGGGCTCTTTGGAAAAAAAAAAAAAAGAAAAAGAAAGAGAGAGAGACACACACACACACACACACACACACACACACACACACACACACACACACACACACACAGAGGATGGCCGGCTCAGCTTATAAAAATACAACATCTTGAGTGTGATATGTGGAAGATAGATCATAACGCAGTATGAAAAACAAAGTGGTCCCTTTACAGCCTCTCTTTCTGGTGCTCGCTCCATCTTCTCAGTTTTTTCTATTGCCCTGCAGTTTTGTCTTTCTTATCTCTCACATTTCTCTATTTATCTGTATAGGGCTTCAATTTCTTTAATGGAGGTCACATGCTTAACCACAGTGGAGCATTTCTTAAAGGGATACTTGCAGCTATCTGTGTCAGAGTGCTAACCGTCTATTTTTTGGAAAATTCAAGGGAAAATGTAACTTATACCCAGTGGGACAAACACATAGTATATATATATATATATATGTTTTTTTAAAGTTTTTTTTTAAATCAAACTGTTCCCTTTAAGCATTAGAGAGTGGATCTGTGTTGGTGCTTTACAAATCACACATAATCAAACACACTCCACATTGGCTGCGATTGCATTACCTTCCCCTTGTTACGGAACGACTGACACAGTGTAAGGAATTACAAGACTAACAAACTCAAGATATGTGCTACATTCAAGTGTGAAGCGTTCCTCCCTAGTTGTTTATGAGCTCCGTTCCAGAGTTGGCAAACACCACAGAGGCTTCATTATGAATGGCGGATATTTTGCGCGTCTTGTTACCCGGTGCAGCCGGCTTCCATTTAGCCACCGTCTGAGACGACTGGCTCTCCAAGACTCTCCTATTTGATCTTTCCCAGGAGACTGTCTTATCTCCCCAGCTTGATGTTTATCCACACACTTGCCATCCCATTATATATCAGCGTCATCCGGCAGCAATATGAATCGCCTGCTCTCCACGGAGAGCCACCGAAGAAGTGTTCAAAGGCCAAGATTGTTAAGAGGCCTAAATAATGGACTCATTTGACTAAAGGCTTTTAATGCGCATTTATCCCAGAAAATGAGAAATAGGCTGAGGATTAGACTCATACTTAAAGAATTTCATGTGGAGCCTTTTATTTGAATATGCTTTCCGTTTCCTTTTTTTGACAGAATGCCGTGTAGGGGCAGCAAGGGATTTGAGGCGTGTTGTCCTCATTTCCAACAAACGATGCAGCTGCATGCACAAAAGATAAAGCTGAAATTATCAATGCAAAGTCATATGAGACAATAGTCCTTGTGTATCAGTCAAGACAATGGGGCACAAAAAACAGCACACATGCGTCTACATAAATTCTATGTCCATGTCCGTGCGTGTATACATGCACACACATGCATGCAGACACATGCAATTCCAGTCTACACACACACTGTCTTACCAAAGCCATACATTGCTTCTCATTCTGCCCAAGTCAAATCAATATAACAACGAATAGCTCTTTGCAGCACATCATTAGGATTGAAAGAAACTACTATCAGCTTTTGAATGCTTCAGTAGATAGTAAAGAGACTTGATCAAGTCCAGGAGCCGGTTCTCTCCCACCGGAGCAAAGAAACCAAGGCGGTACACTGCCATCTTGTGAGAAAGAAAGACTAGCACCTGCAGCCACAGCGGCGAATAATAGAGGACTTGCCTGATTAATAGCCAGTGTAAATTAGCTGGTAGCGTACAGGCGAACATTTTCTTCTCTTAGTTTCAGTGCATTGTCTCTCGCTGCAAAATAGCTCAAACGCAGCCCCATTTACTGTGAAAGGCATTGTGAAACCCCATGTGAACATGCATTCACACAGAGGCACGTAACACACACACACGCATAAAAACACACACACGTACGCACACAGACGCACACACAGGTGAGTCAGAAATGTATTATCTCTCCGCTTTTCAGCAGAATAGAGGGCTTAAATCCTGGATGAAAGGAGCACTCCAAAGTCTTTTGATGTGCATTAGCATGCTAATAGCTCGCTCCCTTTGTTAGCCCTCTCATCTGTGAGAATGTCAAGGCTAATCTGTGTGATTCCTAATGAAGGGAGCTGGGTGATAAACACTGCGCGCCGTGTTCTCCCCTCAGTCCGCAGAGATGGGCGGCGGGGGGATGCTTGGAAATTGCAATGGCAATGGAGGTGGTAGTGCTTTGGGGGGATTAGATACGCACTTATCAGATTTATGAGCAGTCCACGCTCTGAAAAGTGAGAGGAGCAATTTTTCAGTCTGCTCTTTTGTGGTGTTCTTTCTCTCTCTGTTTTTCTCGTTGTCTTTATTTGCTTGATTTTTCCTGCTCCCCTCTGTACTCCAACCCTCTCCTGTGCTTTACGGCATGCATTTAGTCTTTTTCAGCGTTTCCTCTACAGTCTTTCTCCCGCTCTCTCTCCTCCTCCCTCCTCTTTCTCTGTCAGCGGCAGGAGGACCCATTCCTTTTAACTAACCCGATTCTTTCGGGGCTGTCCGACAGTAGTGGATCGATTCATGACCGATTCATTTGATTCGCCTTTGTTTCATAGCCAACAAAACTACGCCGGTGGCAATGGCTACGGGCCTGAGCGGTGAAACAACGTCCAGTACAGCAATGAATGAATGAACAAAAGCATTAGAGAATTTGTTTGTGGTCTGGTCCATTAAGCCAATTTTTTTCAAAGTAGCAGTCATTCCCAAGGTAGGTAGATGAAAAAAATTTGTCTTGGCGTCAGAGTGCGCTTTTTTCTTCAGTGAGAGCCAGCAACAACAAACAAGCTGTTGTTTTGTGCGTTGACTTGCTTTGAACTGCAGAGAGGCACGGCCCGACCACAGACCCATTTGAAATGTTGATTCATTTATTGATATGTGAATCGAGCCGTCGCTACTGCCTCTTTTTCTCTGTCTCCCTCTATAAGACAGGACATTAAGTTCTCCCCACATGCCCGAGGCGAGTGAGTTTGGGAGTGGGCGAGTCCTGAAAAGAGAGAGCGCTAACCCAGTTGGGGATTGGGCAGCAGATTTCCAATCCCATGCATGAGTCCACACCAGATATGGTGTCACAGAAATTTCAGTGCTTCTCAGTCAGTTGGCTGTATTATATTCCTTCGGTTCCACCTTAAAACCCAAAGGCTCGTCGATATCTCGGGCCAGCCTATCAGAGCTCTGCACTGTTGCCATGGCGCCAAAACGTAAACATGGCACTCAAAACTGAGGCGGCAGTTTTGAGCAGCTCTTTAGCTCACTGTCAGGACATCAACAATTTAGATTGATGATTGAAAATTCATCAATTTTTATGCCTTTATGTAATATTAGAGTGTGATCTTCCTTATTAAACTCAAATATTAAATTAGTGATTTTGGTCTGGGCTAGCAAAACCTTCACTCTACTAGCCCCGTGCACTAGTGCCTAAAGTCCTTAAGCCCCGCCCCTTCCCCTGTGTCTCTCTCTCTCCCTCTCAGTGAACCCCCATTGCCCACGGTCTGTTGGTAAACCAGGCTGCAGAAGCCACTGAGTTAATGCTCTCTATCAACACCTTATTATCAGCCACGGCCACGCTCTCTCACCACAGCAGATGAGAACTATTCCAGTTGTGCCTAATGCTCATGAGTGGAGGCTATCTGCATGGCCAGACAGGCTTAACAGGGACAGGTAACATTTAACACCCGGCCCACACAAACATTACATCCCCGCTCTTTATGACTACAGTACGCTGCCGGATTCTGAGCCAAAGAGCGATGATTGGATAGAAAATTAAAACCCCTTCAACCCCAGCAGATGGAGTTGGGAGGCAAAAAAATGAGAGAGAGGAAGAGGGAGCATCAATTGGAGCAAGAGAGGGGAGGGGTGGTTGGGTGAGTTTTCTGCCTACCGCCCACCCTGCCTCCCACTGCCCATACGGCGGTTGATTTTAATACCAATAAAGGCGCGACAAGTACAAAGCCAAGGTTAATATGGAGATGGAGGGGGCCGATAGGGACGCTCGCACTCCGCTGAAAGGGAACCCTGATGACTTTTCATTTCCAGTGTTCATCTTGTTATCTGTAATTGTTAAAGGATGGGACGCTGGGCCTTTATAGTCTGGCTGTGTGACCGCCACGCAAATTGATGCTTATGGTCGGAAGCTGAATAGGGTGCGAGAGGGCGGGGTGGCGGTGGCCGGGGCCGCGAGGGCCGTAGTCTGTCTGCACCCTGGGTGGCTTGGGGGAAGGTGGTGGTGGAGGGGGCAATTATGAAAATGGTCATTGCGTCATGCTCTGCCTTCGCCGTGACGGATGGAGGTGGTTTTGGCGAGGGCGCGGGCATGGGAATGATGATGATAGCGGCGGGGAGTCAGGGCACGTTTCAGACGCATGTGCACTCGTATGATCATACACACATTCCCATAGGAATACTTGGACGCACACATGCATGCATACACACACACACACACACACATATACACGAGCTCCTCGGAGCGCTGCTGTTAGAGGATGTGAACATGAGATAGGTGATGTAAAGAATATTGATTTAAGAATTTGCCCAGATGAAATCCCGGCATCTTTCTGCCCCGCATTAGTATCATTATTACCGATGGGCTGCTTGGCCGAACGCTGGAAGTCTCTGATGGTCTTACGTGCCCTAACCACTGTTCATTATTAACAGTTTGGATCGAGTCAGTGCAACTGAGCGATATCACAAAAACACCATCTCTTATTCAACTCTTCCTCTTATTGAGCTGTCTGCCCATTATTATATCACTGCGTAACCCTCATTCCTCCAGTGGTGACAAGCAAACGCATTCACTCCTGGCTTTGATTGAATTCTCCACAGACATTCGGATAGAAGTCATTGCCACCAAGTACACAACACCTAGTGGCACCTCTCAAGGCCAAGGAAGACTAAGGGAGGAACTCAAAATCCTCTTACACTCTTAGAAATCATTAATCTTTGATGTCCGATGTATTGCAGGAGTTATTATGTGTTGTAATTTACTTTTTGGGTGTACCTCAACCTGCTTTGTCTACTTCTCCTTCAGTTAGCGATTTCTTACATTTCCTACACAACCCTCAGAGAACGTGTCTGAGCATTCAGCACATGTAGGCGGACAGAACAACATGATAGCATTGCAACAGTTTCTCCAATCGAAAAAAAAAGTGAGTCATACCCTGTACTCAAAAAGCAAAACTTTGCTAAATTGGATCTCTCCCTGTATGATTGTTCAACGTCGATGCAAAATGAGTCTAGAAAGAATACCTTGCTCTTTGATTCTTTTCCCCATTGATCTTTTGACTAGTTGAAAATCTTTCTGCTATTAAACTCCATTATAGCTGTGCCGGAAATATTTCCACTTGACGTAACGTCATCTACGTTTGCCCAGCTATCAATGAAAATGCAGCACCAAACAACAAAATGGGTCCATAAATGCAACGTATATCGCCAGTAGCTGTTTTATAACAGTGTCTTAGAGTGGATTCTTTTGGTTACCATGAATAAAAGGGTCAGGTGGACTTGGCCGATAATCCTAGATCTACCTCCGTAAGGAACATGTAGCTTACACCAGTTCAGTTCAATACTGAAGACTTAAAACGTTCATGAGATATCTACCAATTGCTTTCATGCAGAGGATGGATTTGCTCTCTCACCATGACTCACCCATGCAGAGAGAGGGCAGACAACCCCTGCGGTTTGATCCACTTGGCTCTTGCGTGGTTCCACCGCTACTCAACTTCATACCCTTTGGTGGGAGTGGGTGTAAGTGCTATCATCGAAAGTGAAGGAGTGAACAGGAGTGCAGAACTGGGATGTAGCCTGTCTCTGGTCTCAGGTGCAGCAGTTGCAGTGGTGTGAGGGGGGGTGAGGGAAAGGTCACTGTAACTTTGCAAGTGACAGACAAACTGCAAAGGTCTCCAGGCATGATGGAAGCGTGAAGGTTTGCTGATGTGTGTCAGTGTGTGTGTGTTTGGGGCGTTGGAGGCCTGCAAGGAAGAGCAAATTGTCTCATAATATCAAAAATCTAAAATAGAGAAATAATTTGCTACCTAGAGATTCATTTTACTTTGTATATTAGCATAATCTTCCATGCTCAAGTGTAGCTTTTAGTCTTTGATACAGCACGGGGAAGATTAGATTTTATGTCTCGCACCCTTTGGAAATTGAGAAAATAGAGAGAATAGCGCCTCTTGCTATTAATGCCGAGGCTCCTGGAGATCTGGGATTTGGTTCTGTAAGTGTTATCCATTGTAGGGGGTTGATTTCATTTTATTTATTTATTTAAAAATAAATTGAATAGAGTAAAAGAGACAGAAAGGCAGACATGCACAAGGAGCCAACAGACCTTATTGAGTGGACTATTAACTGCTGCCCTCCCTCCTGAAAGAAAAGAAATGAACAATAAATAGTATAAGATAATAAAGGGTTTGGGGTCATATGGCAATGGATTTTTGGGCAAAAATAAACACACTAAAATATTAACAATAGATAAAAGCAATATAACAATAAATACCTTTCGTATCCATTATATTTACCTTCATCATTTTTGTCACATTCTTTTCAGTAGCCTAAAAAACCCTATATGGGGTCATAGTGTATGATCTTAAACTGAGTGTGCGACTGGATGTAATATGTGTAACTTGATTTTGCACATTGAGCCAATCCAAGGTCCATGATCCTAAAGCACTTAACACAGCCATCCATTTTCACAGGTTTCTCACAGATTATAAAACTACATATACAATTTTTCTTAACATCATAATCAAAACTTTCATTTCATTTTCACATCAGGGAATGACACTTTTTATCCTATTGCTGTCATATTGCTGTCACACAACGGAGAAAGTGCTAAATGCTAAAATATTCACACAGCAATCAGCATATTATGTGCTGATATTTAGCATTTGGACTTGAAATGACTGTAAAAATGATTGTAAATGCAGAAGGTTTATATTACAGTTCCATAATTGCCGTACTGTTTGTTTTCCTTTTTCCTGTTTTTTCTGAATTGTTCACTCACTAACTCACTTCACTCACTGGGACTTGAGACACAATGACAAAAACCTCATGTCATGTCCTTAAACCTTTAAACCAATTCTGCAAAAAGAACTCTTCACTTCACTTTTTGAAATACACTAAACACAATTCTGTACATTTGGCACTGGCATCAAAATGCTAAACTGAAATCACTAATTGGCCACACTGACTACTCACAGGTACAAACACTAGTTGCTAAATTGTTCAATTACAAATCAGAGCAAAGGACCAAAGGCGAGAGAACTCCTTTTCACACCTGAGCAGGAGAATAATTGCAGACCATAACACGTTTCACACTGGACAGTGTCAGTGTCCAACAGCCAAACCCAACTGTGTTTGCTGAAAGGTATACAGTATTTTGTAATTGTATTTCTGTTTGTTGTATAGTTGATCTTTTACAGCTGGCTACTGAACATACATAAGAGGTACAGTAAGTGTAACATAGAAAATAAAGAAGCTACTGATCAGTATTGAAGGTATGAAGGTATTTATAGTAGTGTTTTACATTGAGCATTTCAGTGTGCAATTGGTTTAGATTAATTCATTTGATGGCGTGTCTCATTTGACAGCAAAATTCAATTTGGAGAAGACATAACATGGTTTTAAATGTAAAGTTTCTGTTTGCAAGACATTTGTGGAGTTTTTTAAATTTGTGCTTAGAGTTTTGAAAAAAAAAATAGGTTTAGTATAGGTATAGTAAAAATGTATGTAAACAATTCAAACTGTAAACTGGCATCCAAATCAATTATCAATACATGTATGTTGATAAAGAAAGAATGGTAAGTGTGCTCCTCTCGGCTCTCGAGACTCCGGCTGCTTTTTCACCTTTCATTCACGGCTAGAGAGAGCATGCAATGTCATGCTGATGAAATCCTCTGGCCTGCCAGAAATGAATGTGCAGATGATGAATAAAGTCATAGGATTCATGGGAAATCATGCAATCATCAAACTTCAAGGTGGTGTTCTCAAACAGAGCTGTGTCTAGCTGGTCCGGTGAAGAACATCTCTATTTTGTCAGCAGTGAGGAGCAGGAGGTTACGGACATCCATCGCTTGACGTCGGATAGACACGGCGAAATAGTGTGTATTGATGCTTACTAACTACAGTAAACTTCTGTTGCAACTGTATAATACACACCCCAAAAATTATATTGATTTTTTTTAACCCAGAAAATAATAATCTGTTGCTAATTGGTTACCTAACATAAACAGAAAGTCATAGTTTTTTCTTATCACTTATAATATGATGATACAATGCTTTTTCATTACATTAATTAATAATAAAAAGCATAGTTTATGTAATTTACTAATCATGTGTTAACTGTTAAAAAAAATGTTGGTTATGTGTTAGTTAACAATAAAATAATAATTTGAACAGAAAATGAAGACACCTCATGTTGGATTTAGGGTGTTCTGGATAATGAAAGTCTTAACCAGCTTAGCATGAGCCTCACTTTGGAGAAATCCTTCAGGTGAAATATTTCAGCTCTCATTCATAGCGGTCAGAAGCGCCTAAGGAATACCATGTGATCAGAGCTGCCAGGTTGTCCTTTGATCTCAGAGGTCATCCTGTAAACATCGTGATGATTGGTCCAACTGAGATGAGAGGGGTTGCATTTTCTCCATTCACTTCCTGTTTAGCAGGAAGACCAAAAAAATCCCATTTTGTGAAGATTTTTTTTTGCCACTGCCTACATCAAAGTTGGGTAAACGAATTTTATCTTTAACCTAGTTTGTTGCTGTAATTTGCCTCCTATGAACATCAACTTCCCAGCTTCATGTGTATACTGAGGCATGCTTTTGACCTCAAGCTGCCAGTTTGTTATCCTAGAAACCTATTACCCCTGAAATAATTTCATTTGAGGTTTGTGTATGTATACACCTCGCAGTTTTCAGCCCAAGCAAGTTTGCTTGTTACGCTCAAAAACTGTTTTTCACAGAATAAAACAAAATAATCTCACACATTTTAACATATAGCGTACTGTGTTAACTGAGTCTTCCTTTTGAGCCGCGCTGCATTTATCTGGGATTAAAACTGAGTGAACAATGTTGTTAACACTTCTGGTGAGTTGCTCTTTTGGACGAGGACGCTATGCTGTCAGAAACATTCACACGTAACATACAACAAGTTTTTCCAGCGGCAATATGAATTATTTTTGCATGAATACAGATAAGAATGGAAAGAGGGGATGGCAGTCCTTACTGATGTATTTTGATGCTTGATTGTGTACGTGTGTCTGTGTGTGTGTGTGTTCATACTATCCCTAAATTATAGTCCCTATAAGTCAATCAGAAGCTGTGCACGTTCTGCCCTTCACACTGGGAGTTTCTACTTCAGTTCATGAATAGAAAACAGCTCATTTATGATCTGGCTTTTTCTTCTAAATGGTCCACAAATCCGTGAACAACATTTCACTTTTCTCCCCAGTGAATAAGAAATCTATTTCTCACCCTCCTTCTCTTTATCTCTGTCTCTCCGCTTCTTCATCTCTCTCTCTCTCTCTCACACACGCTCTCTCTACAAGTTGAAATGGAGTGTGTGTGTGTGTGTGTGTTACCCGCTCTGTCCTACTACGACAAAGTGGTCTGACAGGCCATGTCACATGGTGGACAAGTGGCTGATGGGAGCTTGCCGTCTGACGATAAAGCCTGTCAATCTCCCAGGCAACACTGCTAGCCATCTGCTGCCTCGTGCGCTGTCTGCACACACGCACATGCACAAACACACGCACACACACCAAAACCTCCCATAACCCCATATCAGCCCAACTTGTTTTCTTAGCCTCCAGGCTTCCTCACGCAAGACTTGGAGTTTTTTGCAAAACTTGTCTCCCCAAACAAATACAACTCACACTCTGGCCCCAACATGTCCTTCTACTGCCTACTTTCCTGTACTTAAATGATCTCTCTAACCTGGCAACGAGCAACACACAGGCCCTCTGGACAGGAAACTATATGGCCTGCCTGTGATTGAAATTCAGAAATGGAATATGGCAAGTGGGAGAAAAATCCAAAATGTTCTTTTGTGGTATTTTTGTCAGTTGCTCCAACCAATTTGTCCAACAGCATAAAGGTTTCCTCCATGAAAAAGGGAATGTGGTCATAAGAGAAATAAACAAGTAAGTAATAAATTGAGAAATTAACATTAATTAAATACAGTAAATACCGAAATATTGGGTCGATATTGGCCTTGTGGATTGTCATGTTGTCGGTTGCTGATATGATGACCACAGCTACATACAGTACATTCAGGCTGTAAAACCTGACTGAATGACATTTGAGTTTCTGTGCACATTTAATTCATTTAAATGTTCATGTGTTTGCTGTAAATGAATTCTTCATTTAAAGATCTCAGAATTATCGTCATTAAGATGCAGAAGGTTTTGAGACGTTTGCTATCTGCTACGTAGTCATGTAAGGAGACTAGACTATGTGGATGATTGGGGTTTACAAGTAAGAACAACTGTGTATTGTCTGCAAAGTAATGAAAATCAATGTTGTGTCTGCAAATTATGAGGCCAAGTGGAAACGCATAAATAGAGAAGAGAAGAGGACCAAGGATGGAACCTTGAGGAACTCTACAGCTTAACAGACTTACAAACTTTCTGTCAGAATGGAAAGCAGTGTCTGCCATTCCCACAAAATCTCGACCTATAAGGATGTTGTGGTCCATTGAATCAAAAGCTGCCCTGAACATGGACTGAACATTTACCGGCGTCGCAGATAAGAAGGCAGTCTCAGTACTGTGTTGAAACCAGACTGAAAATTTTCAAATAAATCTTTGCTTTAAAAACAGTCAATTAATTGGATATAAACGACCTTCTCAAGCACTTTAGACAGAAAAGGAAATTTAGAAATGGGTCTACAGTTACTGAGGATAGAAGGGTTGACACAAGGCTTTTTAAGAAGAGGCTGAACAAGTGCATGTTTAAAAGAAGGTACACATCCATTGGCCGGTGAGCTGTTTAAAAAACTGAAACAATATTAGGACAGGCAATAGTAAAGACTTCTTTTAGGAGTCTGGCTGGAATTATATCTAGCGGGCATGATGGCGCTTTCATACGGGATACAATATATAGTAGTGATTCTGAAGATGTTACTCAAGAAGTGGTTGGTCTGTGGGCGACATAATGTAGAGAAGTAGGTTTGTGACCTACAGGTGAGTTGGTTGGAGTCACCAGTCAAGCTGGGCAAATTTGAATTGGGGAAGTGAACAAATTAATGCTTTCCCCTCCCTCAATAACTACCATCAAAATACCTTTAGGCAGTGGAGCTGCCAGCTGAAGCAGACTGGGGGTTGCTCCCAGGCCTAAATATGTGTATCTGTATGAGTGTGAGGCATAGTGCTGCCGAAAAAGAGCAGGTTGTCTCAGTCACCCCTCCTCTGCATAAATAAAGGTTAAAAAATGCTTTCTGTTTCGCTCTCTTTGCCCTTTGTCTCGTCTCCCGCTCTCTTACCTCTCTCCCTCTCTCACTCAAAGGCAGCAGTATGCCCATTAACATTTAACTATATGCTGTGAATGATACTGTTCACCTATGAGTTAATCCTCTGCTGCTCTTCCTGGTCGTCCCCTCTACTGGTTGGTGTGTGGTGCAATAGACAACAGAGACACACACACATATATACCGCACACACTTCCTGATGAGTTTGGTCTCCCTGCTGACAGACACTCAAGGTCGATAAATATTCTCAGAAGAAAACAGACAACAAGGACAACAGTGATGAAGATGGATGAGAGACAACAAGAGATATGAGAGAGACAAAAGGACAGTAAGAGACAAAAGGTAGGTGCAAACAGAGAAACAAAAGCCCGGTAGAGGGGGATAAAAGGTTTTTATTCTTGTCTTGGCGTCTCCCACTGACAGCTGACTGTAGAAGTGTCTGCGTGAGAGTAAAACTTGGCTGTGAGGGTACCTACCGACACCAGCCAACCCCTCCAGGGAGAGTGCCATGGAGCAGAAACACCTTCGCCAATTAGAGACCCTTCTACCTCCCGATCAACACACACACACACACACACGCACACACACACACACTCCAACCCCCTACCATTACCCATCATCCTTCTCTCCAGTTAGCAACACCCCCCCTCCGCCCCCAGGCCTTTTCTATCCCTCATGCAGAGTCATCACAGCAGATCTTTGAAAATGGAGGAAACATTCTTCCAAACTGTCATACCGCGCCCGTCGTCGAGTAGGAAGAGCTCCTGCCTAAATGAGTCAAAATGGCTTAGCAATTTAAACTCACAGTTGAAAATTTGGGGAAAGGTAAGTGTGGTCCGGCTCCCATTCATAAATATTACTGTTAGAGGGAAGGAAAACTTTTCTTTTTTCGTCCGTTTGCGTGATCTTGCAGTATTACAGCAATCTGTTTCCTTCTCTTACATAGTGTTTCTGCCGCTACCCCCCCGAAGCTGTTTAAAGGAATAGACATCTTGTGAGATGATTTCAAAACTTTTTAGATTTTTTTCCCTCACCTTCCATCCCGAGCAAATTACTGTAAGCAGCTGGGAGGGAGAAGCTATTTCTGTCTGCGCTTCAGGGTCTTTAATAGGAGCCAATATCAGCCGTCTCGTCAGCCTTTTGTCATACTATTGTTTTCTTTGTCGCTGGGAGTAATGCACATCAAAATAAAGCCCTCCAAGCATCGTGTCATTATTGTGCTTGTCACGCACCCGTCAGAATCCGTTTTTATTTTCCAATGTCGCTCATTTGTACAATCCGGTGCTCTACAGGATCGGACACTTCAATCCATTAGATTGTTTGCCACGGCGAAGCGTCTGTGTACTTTACTCAAAGTGCCGCCATAAATTGAATACATTTGTCTCCTTCAAACAGAAGAGAGTGTCTGACAAAACTGTCACCTACATTTTTTTTCATAAGATTTTACACACACACACACACACCAATCAGTGCTTCTTACTGGCTGCTCATATGGGAGAGGGCAGCGTGTGATCGGGTTGTGGACAGTGAACGTTGGCAGAGGAAACACTTGAAGGGAGGCTGGCCGTGACTTGGGTCAGATTCACTTAGTGATAACAAGGCAGGAGCGCTGTCTGCCCAGACCACACACTTTGGATAGGTAAATGCTTGCCAGTGTGTGTGTGTGTGTGTGTTCGTGTACACGCTTTTTGCTTGCACATGTGTGTTTGTGCTTGCCTACTCCGCTTTGCTTTCCGTGTGTGTGCATGTTTGCCTCCCGGTGCTTTGTGCCCTGCTCTCGGCAAACACAGTCAGCGGGACAGTTTAACCAAACAACAGTGTCCGGTTCCCTCTTCTGCAGGTTCAGGGTCGTGGCCATTACATCATCTCCCCCCTTAATCTTTCTCCTCCTTTTATCCTCTCTTTCCCCTCATCTCCTCCTCCCTGGGTCTCTCTCCGGAGGGCAGATGACAGCTGTAAAACCTTGTATCAAGGCGTCGACCTACGGCGTGCTGCTCCGTCCTCCCCTCCTCATCCTCCTCCTCATCCCTCCCTCCCTGATTCTCCTCTTCTACGCTTGCTGAAAGTGTAGCCTCCCTCCCGTCCCCTCCCTTTCCTCCCTCCTCGGCTCCAGTGGCCCGCTCTGCCACTGCGACGCAGCTATCTGCAGCTGATGCCGTGGAGCTGATAACAGTCTCTTTTATCTGTCGCTTAGCAGCACAAAGGGACCTGGGCATTGATCAAATGCC
>CABFOQ010037034.1:0-11181 GCA_900660455.1 Gephyroberyx darwinii | reverse complement strand
TGCTGTATACCTAATTACTGCTCATAATCTATTCATTTCACCACCGCCAAAGAGGGCAGCAGCTGTCACACAACACACCACCAAGGGACTGGAGGTGGGATACTGGGGACGGATGAGGCTGGGGATTAAAACTTGCATGGAAGACTGACGCCTTCTCTTCAGAAGGTTTCATCCAGAACACTCCAAGGCTTAGCTAGATACCATAACATTTGGTATGTGACAGCAACATTCTTGCAAAATCAGAATGTACCTTCAGTCTTTAGTGCTCTTAGACAACCACTGAACAAAATTATACTGGGGGGGTAAAGAGTATTGTGTTGGCAGTAAGAGGCAAAGGGGTAGCTAAATGAAGGAAGGGTGTCTAGGGGCAGACACACTCGGGGTTCTCCCTTATTGAATGTGTTTATCACAGTGAGATTGCTGAGAATTAATAAGACAATGGGAAGGTTTAGTCAGACACTCTCGCTGCCTTTAACCTTTCAGATCTGGCCTCAAGCATTTTGTCTTTATGCATGTGTATGTGTATGTGTGTGTTTTTTGTTTGTCTATCTCTGTCTGTCTGTCTGTCTGTCTGTCTGTCTATCTATTACTTATAAGCATTGTGCATTAATAATGTCTTAAATTCTTTGAGGGAATTTAATTAGCAGAGATTTCGCACCAAGAAATCTGACATTTTATAATGGACTCAGGGTCCCTTTAGATCCAACAATTAATTTGCTGTTGAGTTCATAGGAAACCAGCAATGTGAAAACAACAGGGAAATGTTGGCTAATTTCCACAGTTTCTCATTTTGATAACAGTATACGTCACAGAAAATAAAAGTTTCTAAGAAAAGTTATAAGCATTTATTCTGAAAGTGTTGGAATTGTTGTTTATATAACCCCCATTTGCTCTATTCTTGTTTACATCCTATTCCTTCCCACAGGGAACATTAAAATTTCACCTAATCTAGTCAAAATCGAATAACATTCATTCCCAAAACAAACTATTTTGTGGCCCGTTTTTTTGAAAGCTATGTGTTTAGGAACTCCCTGCCATCTCTACTCAAAATAAACACAGTGAAATGTGAAATGGCCTCAGACAGATGAGGATGCTGTCAAAAAAATCAATTGATGGAGTTTCAAAGTGGGACCATAGGAGTAGCATAAGGTAATGCAACTTTTTGTACAGTATCACCCAACCTGAGGTATCCATTGGTCATACTAATATTGTATGTGTTAGAATACTTGCTGCTAGTGTATGCTCTAAGATTACTCCAAGCAGATCACCTGTGCATTATTTGGCTGTCTGGTGATGCTGAGTCCATGAGGGAACAAAGATGATGACACCACTATTGCATTCAAAAAAGCTCTCTCTCTATCAAGCGCTGTAGCCTTTCATATAAAATATTTATATGGTAAAAATCATCCCACTTCCAGGCTTCTACGCTTAGATTTCCCTCGTACATGAAGAATATTAATCAGTTATTTTGTGTGAATGTCAGCTCTTTGCAGTCATTGCACGTGAGTGCTTCCATTTTTTTTCACCTTGAGACTGACAGTAACAGAGTGGGACTGGTGTGGAGGGTGAAAGTTCACCCAAAATGTTTGATCTGACCTTACTATCTGTACCATCTGTACTATCATATGAGTCAGTGGTCACTCCAGGGCATCAGAACATTGTATAAGTCCTGAGCACGGTACTGCAGCAGTCACAGCACAACATGGCATTATACCCAGAGAACTACACCTCTCAGCCCGCCCAGGGGTAATCAGC
Organism: Gephyroberyx darwinii; assembly: GCA_900660455.1. NCBI lineage: Eukaryota > Metazoa > Chordata > Actinopteri > Trachichthyiformes > Trachichthyidae > Gephyroberyx > Gephyroberyx darwinii. The sequence continues at coordinate 9,426 of CABFOQ010037034.1, read as the reverse complement.
GTCTGTTTGTTTAATCTGCTTAATCTGCTGGTGAGCTCCACTGGGCGTGCCTAATTAGCAAAATTAATTTGTTAAGACATTAGCGTCTTTAGAGATGGCCAAATGAAGCTGCACTGTTTTATGCTAATTGGACTCTGAATTTGGCTTGTTGTACTACCTCAATTAGACCCTCCTTTGATATCTGCCTCTTTTTCTCTCATTCTCCATGCCTTCTCTTTCCTCCCCTTTCATCTTTCCTTTCTCCTCATTATCACTGTCAGATTCTGCTGATCATGAAATACTGCAATGGTGTGACAGCAACGATGGGGCATAGGGGGTAACAAGGCTCTACACCCGCTAATCACAAAAAAGGAGTGATCTGGGTTTTCAATTAAGGCATACACTCTGGAGCATCCACCACCAACACTAGCACTGTTATCACCACCGCTACTGCTGTGTGTGTGGTGTGTGTGTGTGTGTGTGTGTTTGTGTGTGTGTGTGTGTGTGTGTGTATGTGTGTTGGGGCAAGAGTATTCTTCTAGTGTGCTGGTGGGGTAATTAGTCTCCTGTACGGCACACCCCTCACAAGCCTGTTTAAGGGTTAATGAGGCCCCAGCAGCTTCTCAGCATGGGTTTGGGGGTATGTATATGGACTGGGGTTGGTACGGGCCTAGCTTCAATAAGAAACCACCCATAGGACTTCCCTTTGAAGTGTCAGAGGGTCCCCCCTTGTTCCGGGTGGCTCCTGTTTCATTTGTCTGAGTGGCAGCATAAAATATAGATGAGCTGCCAGACGACACCATCTATGCACCCCTCCACCCGAAAACCCCTCCTTCACACATCACTCCACCCCCACCTCTGACATTATTCACAGATTAGCCAACGCCTCCCTTTCACCCGATAATGACCTCCCTCCCTCTTAAAGGGTGACAATAAAATTAGACACACTAAGGTTTATTTGTGGATAGCGAATTCTAAACCTCACCGCTAGGCCTAAATGAACCTAATACCACCAGAGGAAGGGTTCATTTGAACTGTTATATAAGATAATAAAGGGAAGGACAAAGTTTACAATAGAAACATATTTGCTAACTTTGCCCTCAGGTGGGGTTTTGTAATGAGTGGCAATGCAATAGAGATGCGAGTGATACTGCAGCCCTGGGGATTTGTAGTTATGGACTCCATTGTGGCCCCAATGTATTTCCTTGTCCCAGTGGGGTGTCCAGTGGTCCACTTGAACATCTTCTCTAGTAAGGAGGGAGCCTTAGCCAGCTGCAATAAAGTCTCAACTCTCAACTCTTCAGATGATGGGCATAGTGCTATGTAGTAAATTCTAAGATGACAAGTGAGATAGGAATTTGTGAGATTTAGTTTCACTTATCACAATTATGTCTATGGTTTTGTCAGAATTTAAGAATTAATGTATTTGCCTTTACCTGTATGGTCTTGAACAATCCATTCAGTATTTGTGAACATGAACACCTCTCTCCCAAAGCTAAAAACCTGAAGACTCAAACCTGTTTTGTCATCAAAATGTGGAGCTGCTCTGCAGACACTACATTTTATGGACATATAATGTTTGTTGGGGTGTTTATAACAACAAGCTTCATTTCATTGTAGTGTTATCTATTCTAATCAAGAACATGTACTTTTATACTTGGATTTGGGATAGCAATTAAATGGAGTGGGATTCTTTCTTCAAATGGCCATTCTCGTTTCCACCTGAAAACTTTTCACCTGTCCACCTATCTTGGTGACAATTTGACTGACAATGTTAAAGGATAGAATATTACACTTTCTCTTCTGACAAGCTGATGACAATTCAGAAACATGAATAGTGATTTGGTTTACTGTTATTTAACACGTTTTAAAATGTATATTATATATTGTATACAATGTGAATTATTTATTACCACATCCATTTTAGAAGTAAATCACTTTTAATAAAAAAAAGTCAAATAATAAATCAATCTTACAAATTTCATTTTAGTTGTTCATATCATTTTTCATCTCTAAAAAATCTTTAACTGGATTGTGCTGCAGTATCCAGCTACAGTCCCTCAATGTTAATGTTTTTGCTTGTCTTCATTTCTGAAGTCTGCATCAATCAAGAGAAAGTTAGAGAAGAGCATTAATATGTCCTCATGATGACAAAATGCATTAGAGTCGCGAGGCACCACATTTCATTACAGACTACGGGGACCTCTAATTCCATTCCAATCCACTTTGTGGAAACGACAAAATGTTATTACGTTCAGCGGGTGTATCAAACATTACATAGCCACTATTTATTTTCACTTTATTTGCTTAAGTAACACAGGGGCATCTGCAGGTAATTGTTTTAGGCTTGAGAGAGTCTCTGTACATAATAAATCATCTTTCTCTCCTCTGATCTCTTGGGAACCTTGACGTTGGACAACTTTAAAAGGTTTGGAACAACTCCACTTTCCTCCATTCACTTTGTAAAACTTTCTCATCCCAATCATTGTTGTTGGAATAGGCTATTAGAGAAGCAGGGAGATTGCTTTGACCTCTGTCTTAGTTCATATGTTTGCTTCAAAAGTAGGACTGTATAACTGAGTGGCCTGTATGTCGACAGAGTCTATTCTAATTACTGGATGCATTCTTCATCTGAAAGAGGAAAACTTTACAAGATTAAAGACAGCATATAGATATTAGAAATTTAAAGTCATCCTTTGTAAAGAGTGGTTGCTTTGTTCTATATAATTTACGAAAGCTTTTTAAACATCATCAGGTAAATTGATATAGTCTGGGTATGAAAGAGTGTGATAGGTGGGGTGAAACTGAACAAGAACAATTGGAAAATTGTGTCTTTTGATTTTTTTGCAGTGAAATGCAGAATACAAATGATAAGGTTTGACAAATGCTCAGGAAATACATCTTTTGAAAGAGAACAGGAAATAGACTGTGACCAGCCAAAGCTAACTGAACAGCAATTACAAACAAGATAACAATTTTGTTTCCTTGCTTGAACTTTGAGGGTATAAGAACTGACAGGAGGAATGGGGATGAGAATGATGATGAGGAGGGAAGAGGGCATTTTTAATCTCGAAATTATTATATCTGGACTACTGGCTCTTCAAGGCTTATCAGATTGCTTTTCCTAATCATTGCGCCCTGCGTGTGTTTGATCTCCATGATGAACAGATGATTAGTTTTTCATGAAACCATTCAAGCAAGACGCTCCAACACGAGCTGTGGCGAGACGCTGTTGATTTAGCTGTTTGAGAGGCAGCATGCCATCCGTCTGCTACACGCTAGCCTGAGCAGGAGCCCACATGGGAGCTGAGAGGGGTCAGGAAGGGTCAAGTCTATGGGTAATGATATATCACCTGCCATATATTTAAGGTTTTGCTAATTCTCCTCTCAATTATGACCATTCCTTTGCCCTATTGGCCCTGGAAGCAATGAGGCTACACAATCAATTTGAGCTGGGGTATACATTTTTAGCAGTGAAATGACACCTTACTTATGCTGCAAATCAGGGGCATGCAGCCCAGATGGGCCCCCCTGTGTCAAGTCATTTCCTGCATACATGATGACATCATTGTCTGTCAGAGGATGTGCGTATTGTATTATAACTCAGTGAAAACATACAGACATAATGTATATTGTACAAAATTCAACATTTATATGGACTGTAGTAGAATTATTGACAAAATGTGAATCTCTTGGAGACCCAATCCAGAATGACGCTATAAACTGAATGAGGAAGGCACAGTTGAAAAGTGGAATTGGATTTGCAATGACAATAACTGTATATCATTGTGTTTAATTATTGCTACATTATAATCATTGCAATGTATTAAATCACTCTTAGTGCAAAGAAAAAGAAACTCAAACAAAACATATTCTACATAATTGCCACTGACATTTCTCCTGGACAAGCTCAGTTTTTTCAAAATCCGTTGAGCAGTACCTCAGACAAAACCCTATAACCCCTGTATGCAAAGCTCCAGCTCTCAACATCCCAGTGTAATAGGATGACAGCTTGTGTGAGCAGAGCAAGGGGGATGAAAGGAAGGTGAAATGGCTTATTTAACCAACAGAGAGCAAGGAACTGCAGGGGGGTTCAGTTCTCCACCAGTAACTTTGTTCTGCTTGGATAAAGTAGAGAGGAGACAGGAAGTCTTGAGCTCACCCTTTTGCTCCAGACAGATCAGTATGGTATAGGGCACACAGCAGGCGGGCTGAAGATAAAGGGTATGCATCCCTTTTAGTTTTCTTGTTGATTAAGTTTGGAGACACACAAACTGCTGATGCATCTAATATTTCGTCCTGGACTGTCACACCTTCTTTACAAACTAGCTTTTTGTTGGTGTATGAGTTTCATAGTAGGTTATCTGCCTTGGTAAGTGGTGTTATTTTGTCAAGCTTTGTGCTTCTCTCCGTCATTTGAAGGGTTTCCTTCCTTAACACGATATATCAATTTTGGGAAAACTACCTACTACTACCTGAAATGTATCACTTAATATTTCAAAAACGATGATTGATAATATCCTTAAAGACACAGCTATTTTATAAGCAGAAGTCTTAAGGTGACTCATATCTTTAATAGTAACCCAATATGCTCTACCTTCATGGCAGCCAACATATTGGCAGAGTAGACATCAGTTTCTAATGGGTAATATCTCAATTTAACGTCTTCATTTTATACACTGAACAACACACAAACTTATGGTGTATTCTGAATACAATTCAAACTCACATTACCTACAGATTTTTATGAAATTAAGTCTGTTGACAGACATTGTTGTCAATCAAGTGCCATGATGCAATCAGTGCAAATTGATCAGTGTCGGGTTTATTCCTAGAAATAGCTTCTCTGTTCTTCTCAGGCAAGATTTTTTGCAACTGCCTGCAGGTTCCTTAGTAAGTGATTAATCCATTGACAATATTATTTATTTTATTCTGGATTTCTGGTTTTGTTTGAATTTTTGCAAGGTTTTTCCATGCAGAGTATTGAGTCAGGTTTTGCAGAAGTGAACAACTCGCTGGGTTAACATGGAACCAGCGTACAAGAAGTAGTTGCTGGTGATTCACAGCTGTTGTACTTTTTTCTTCTGTTGTTTCCTTATCATTTTAATTGCAACATTTCTGAATTCTAGTCAGTCTGAGTTCTGATATTTTGGCATGTAATGACATTATTGTCTAGCCCATTTTTTATTGTTAATGGGTTTTTTTAGATCTCATGTGACTGAGCTTCATATGGTCGTTCATTAAAGAGCATTTGTTCTCAATTATAAAACCAAAACCATGCAATTCTAAAAGGCTTTGCATAATGAAAAATAGGTGTTCTGAAGGACATGCACCAAAAAGTGAAACATGCTGTATTTTTCCATAAAGGTGAGCGCTTGCTTCATTACCAATGATGGCATCATTGCACAGAAGAATGCTAAAAATACACACAGTTTGTATGTTTTAATACTCTAATAGCAATACAAAAGAACCAGCCAGCTGCTGAAATCAAATTAATGACATTGAGAGAGCCAGATTTATTTTCATTCTGTCCCCAGTTGTCTAATGGATGCAAAAATCCTATATCGCAATCTTCTCTTTCTGACAATGAGTGGCCTTAGATTCAACTGCTTTATGAAATATATTTACGCCCCATCCATGATATTCCATCTTTCTGTGAGTCTGCAAGCTCTCCAGCTCGGTGTTTTTGTAGGAACTCTGGTTCCAGAATATAAAAAATACTAACAAGCACTTGTCAGTTCTCAGCCATCACTCTCTTGACAAGCCACTCTTCTGGACTTCTCCTCTTATCTTCCCTCTTTCTCACCTTGCAGTCATCTGAGAGTGCACAATTCATTGGATTTGTATGTGTGCACACGTGTGTTTGTGTGTGTGTGTGTGTGTGCATGTGTGCGTGCGTGCATGCCTGCATGCATGTGTCTGTGTGTATATGTGTGTGCTTACATGTGTCAGGAACTCGACATGAGCTTGTCTCCGGTGAAGGCCTTGGATCACCCAGCCCTGCTCACTCCAGACCTGACAGTGCAGCTGAACTAATCAATATCTCTCTGCAGTCAAAGGTGGGTTCTGCCATGAGGCCGCGGGGGTGCACTAATTGATGGAAACTCACCGCCGGCTAGCTCCATGCCCTGCGGCGCTGGAAGACGGCAAGCTAGGGCCTTCCACTGGAATGGAAGGGGAAATAGAGGAAAGAGAAAGCCATGATCATAATCAGGAAGGAGAAGGCTGTTTAGTTTTTGTCACTTTTTCTGTTTACATGTATGGTATAGTTTGATTTTACATACTTGTGACATGCTGCTTATTGGGTGAAATGTTGACTTTGGCATGTTTTTGGATGACTTTCTTGTCTTACTCTGAAGGGGGGTGGGGTGTTTTTTCGGGTTACACTGATATATTGGCAAACTCGCCGATGTTGGTGTTTTATTAAATATCGGCCAGTCATTTCGTCCACGGCGTATCACAAAGGTTTCTCCCCCACCACAGCCACATATCAGTCTATACAACCTGCCATGAAATTGTATTTTCTTTGTACGTTTTATTTGTATTTAATTGTTCAATTATGTTTTTGTAAATTAACTCATTAACTCACTTCATTTAAAAGCAGCAATCTGCATTAAATAAATGACTAAACACTAAAAGAATTTCATTAGTCGTGGTTTCAATGAAGACTTTTAGTGTCCCATGATGGCTTTCCCACCCTGACAAGAATGAAAATTTGGGGGATCAATGAGTATTGCAATTTACATTTTTTCAATCAAATTGGTAAAATTGAAAGATATTAAATATCAGCACAAAATATCGCTATCATTAGCTTTGATACAAAAATATCAAATACCAAAGCTTTCACACTACCCTATGGAAACTACCTTGAATACTACCGTGAATGTGCCATGCAGTAGTTATGAACCTTCATTTCTGGCGTAATGAATGTGTTATAAAGGGGTTTCAAGTGTAACTTATCTATCACTTGTTTAAGGTGGTTCTTAGTCACATAAATAGACAAATTAACACCATCTGTGTTTCCCATTCAAGCGGAAAAACCAAGAGTGTCCCCTAAGAAATAAAAATTAATTTGAGAGTATGCCCACTGACGTGATTCTTGTTAAGAATATACTGTTATGGTGCAGACTAAGCACACCATGATAATTACCATCAATAATTAAGTAAGGGGAAATGGTAGAAAGAGCTGTATTCGATGCTCCGTAAATGTGCCTGAGAGATGCTGAGATGGACAGTCTGGCTAGCTAGCTAATTTGGCTCCCTTTTATGCGGCACTGAAGATTATCTTTATGTTTCCACATGCTTTAGCTTTAGCTCTCATGAATCCCTGGCAGCGGACAAATAGTATTTCCTGTCTTTGTCATTTATCATTTCTTTTGTGGTAAATATCTATCCCAAAGACCATCAAAGCAACAAACTGTGAAATGCCTGAAATGAAAGTCTCATCCTGCAGGGCCTACTTGTGAATGAATTGACTTTCTATGTATAAATAAATAAAAAGCAATAATTATATCCTAAATTATATCATATGATGAAAGATCTGTGGGTTAGATTCAGTTTCTATCAATGCGAAGTAAAACATGTATGTAAAACACTTACAGCCACATAGTGTAAACAAATATAAATGAATTTACACCACAATTTTTCACTTTTCTGAGATCAATTTCATCAGCTACTACTGTGAGCCAGTTAATGAATGAGAATGAGAATGTCTTTAGTAATGGGGGAAATGTATCTCATGTATCTCTCTCTCTCTCTCTCTCTCACACTCATATATCCTTTCCTCATTTCTGCATCTTACTGCTCATCATGCAACTCAACATACATTTACATTTAACACCTCTCGAGGAGGTCATGTCTCTCGAAGCAAACAAGATAGAGCAAAGTAGGCTGTGTTTTTTTACTTCTGTGTTATGTTGTGTATAATATGCTGACGAATACCTTTCTAGAAAAAAACTGAGATAACCTTAATGCAGAGCTAGCTGGAGGGCAGTTTTTGGCAAGAGCTGTTGCTCATCTTTGGAAGAGAGAGTTTGCCTGTGAAATAGGCCACAGATCTCTTACAGTCTAATCACGCCCATGAATAATGTGATCAGCAAAATGTAGGCAGCCTGCTGAGGGAAAACTAACCTTGAAATTTTTACTGAGCACATTACAATAACTGCAACAAGCTGACAAACATGTTTTGCTGCAATATGTAGGAAATGCATGGAAAAATCAAAGTATTATGATTATGACTCAATCATGTACACATTTTCCATAATTTCTCTGATATAATGGGAAGTATCAGCAAACATTGTACTTAGATAACATATTTGTATTTATAGATCTGGACATTAGTGTTCAAGAACAACCAAGCAGTAAAAATGTTAAGCAGCCATTTGTAGTACTTCCAGTTATAGTAGTCCTCCACAACAAAGAAAGTTCAGAATCAGTATTGACTGAAAACGATAGGCAAACCCCCTGGGAAGAAGGTACACTCTCCAAAATGTAAAACAGGCCTTCCCTGAGACACACAGGCCTCTTCCCTCCCCTGCTGTTCACAAAGCTTTGCCATTCACCTTTAAACAGCAGAGCAATAATCAATGGAGCATTATTAATGTTGAAATCATTTATGTGCGCTCCTGTGATACCCTGTTGAGTGTAAAGCCACTGAAGTCATGTAGACCTTACATACAATCCATGCAGTGGATTGGTGGTCATATGGTAAAAATCTAGCAGTATTGCATATAGACCTGCAGTACATGAGATCTATATTTACCCTATCATTACCGTCTAGAAATGATGTCGTCAGACTTATCAGATAACTTTTTAATTTGTTTTAGAATTCCATTTTTTTCTTTTCTGTTAGCATCAAGAGACCGTATTGGTAGCATTGATCATAAACCATCAACGCAGATCAGATTCTCTCGAGGCCTTCGATACTTTCTACTTTCCCTCAGTGTCTTCATCCTATACATTTCTCTTAATCCCCAAGGTTTTCGGGCAGCAATATCAAGAATTTCAGTCTGGAGACAGAAAAGAAGCACGTGTGTATGCTTCAATCTTTAATAAGCCATGTTTCCTCATTGTGTTACACACAAGCCCTTACTCCCTCCCTCAAAGATCCTGGTGTGAATTTTTCATAAACCATGTCTCTGTTTCTTGTTCATGGGCTGTCTCAATACACAGAGGCCTATTCCTTCCATGGAGTACAGCTCAGTGTATTTATTGGACATTAGCAGAGTGAGTGGAGCAGCAGTGCTTGGTAGAGAAAGAGGAAGGAATGAGCACTCTCCTTCATTACAGGGACTGGATATAAATCAAACTAATTATGGAGCCACTACAGTATCGAACCCATGGAGAGGAAATGAAATGATCAGAGCCAGGTCGCAGCTCAACACAGAGCGAGTTAATGAAAATATTAATTACCTGATGATATACTGGGAATCTGGAGCTCCCACCCCA
>CABFOQ010037033.1:0-11710 GCA_900660455.1 Gephyroberyx darwinii | reverse complement strand
GTCTTTCTGTCACATTTTAGTGTTCCCATTGTACACAGCACCCTGTGACTGGAGAGAGCATAAAGCAGCAGTGTCTCAGTCAACTCAGCTGATGTGATATTAATAGATGACAGACAAACAGCACCAGAAGCACAGTACCAGCAGCCTAAAGCCAGGCCACGCTTCCTTTCAGCTGGGATAAGATGCTTGTTTTTACCTCTTAGTAGTGCAATTTGTAAGATCACCTGATAATCTGAGGAACTGCCAGGACTTGGGTGGGAGGATTTTGGCCATTTAGAGTCCATCCATCCATAATCATACAAACCCATAGACAACGTCCTAAACTCTTGTTGAGTCTTAGGTGTGTGCTGCCCTCTTGGATACCTCTCAGTTTCTATTCTGGCAGCTCAGCCCGCTGTGTCCAGGTAGCTGCTTATCTCTCTGTCACCACACTCTGTACAGGGATCGTATACAGCAGGGGCAGGGAGAGCAGCCAGGTCTGTGTGTGTGTGTGTGTGTGTGTACACTTACAGAGTAAGCTAGGAATAGGAGCTGGAGCTGATGGCAGGCCCCCAAACACTAGTGGACAGGTGGGGGATAGAGACGTGCCGCTATTCTGGTTTCACTGTTTCATCTCGGGCCAGTGATGGTGGGTTACGTTGGAGAGGGAGGAGGCCTCGGTCATAGACAATGCTCATCAAAGCAGTATTCATGTTGGATTGTTTTTATTGGAATCGCTATACAAACGTTGTAGCTTGTCAGACATTGTTACCAGGGCCTGTTGTCCCCGAAGTAAAATCTCTGTGTTTGTGCCCTTTAGTAACCTGCGGTTCCTGATGATAGCGCTGGCCTATGCAGTCCCCACAGGAGTGATCGCCGGCTGGTCTGGAGTTCTGGACATGATCCTTACGCCAGCAAAAGTCAGTCAGGTAGGCCAGCAAACACACACACACACACACAATAATCTGCAACCCACTATAAATAGAAGCTTGTTGTTTATTTCCACATGAAAGTGAAGCAGCATGATTAGTCGTGCTCTTGAGTTCTCCCTTTCCCAGGTTTGTTTTTCTCTAAACAAGTCCAGGATTTGAAATGCAAAATGAGATCTGTAAGCTTCTCACAGCTGCAGCCCATACAAGTGAAAGATGGAATCAATAACTTTCTTTTAGTTTGAATTCTCTGTTTTAAAGCAGATCTCTAATGCTGTGGATGTTGACTGGTAATTAACCCCAGGCCTCCTGCTCTGACAGCCCGTCCAGTGCAGGAGGCCTCCCACTGCTGAGCGTTCATGGACTGGCTGATTAACTTGCTCTCGGGCTCTTTGAACTTCAAAAACACCATCCCATACCATACAGCTTTGTGATCATTTTAGATCTTTAACATGAAAAAAAGAAAACTCATCCATCTAGGCGTGATGATTTTCTCTCTCACACTCATCAATCTAAATTTGAGGCTCTGTCCATTTCAGTTTTTTTCTCCATCTGACGTTTTGAAGGGCCCAATCAGACGCAGCAGGTGAAGCTCTCGGTGCTCTATTGCGTGGCTCTATTTGCAGGCGCAACGAGAGCGAGCACTTAGCCACTCAAGATCTCGCTCTAATGAGGAGTTCAGAGTCGGGGCCTCTTCATATTTGCATCTGAGACTGAGACAGACAAAAGAGGAAGACGAGTGTAGGGGGGGCCCTGCTAGAGATGAAACTGTGTCCCAACCTGACGGTTCGACACACAGAGGATCTTTTCAAGGTTATCATCAGATAGGTGCTGCCGGAGACGAGATCATACACAAGAGGATGAGACACTTCTCATCACACGTCTATCTTTTCACCTCTTTGTCAGAGCTGCAGTGTGCATAGCAAATTGTTCTTGGATTTCATTTGTTGTCAAAAGATTTTTCACCCTGTTCCAAATTTCTTTTATCTACGCTACTTAAGAAGATGTCTGAGTAAAGTCTGCAAAGACATAAGCTCTATTACAGGATATCCCCTGGGCACAAAACTTAAAGCTAGAAAAAACAATGAAACAATATAGTGATGCATCAAAACAGGGTGAGGAGGAGTGCCGAAGCAACAGACGACTTTCAGGCTAGTTTGTTCTTGAGGTGTTGAGATGTTTGTTCTTGAAGTCAAGTTGCACTGAGGAAAAGTAAATAGGTTGTCTTGTTTCTGTTAAAGCTCACTGTGTGCCTGCAGATCTTAGATCTACCACCGAGCCGTGGCCATCACGGAGCTAGCTATCCTATCTGCTGTAAGCTCTGTTGATACTGTAAGATCCAAAAACAATGGAGATAGGATGAGTGATGTATACGAGTAAGGGCTGTGCTGTTTCAGATTTTTTTTTTCAACATACAATTTCCATTAATTTGTTTTTTTGTTGCCTTTTTCCACTTTTTTTGCGTTCTCACTCTCATCACTGTAAAATTGTATTGAGTCTGACGGTCTCTCTGGTGGTTTTAAATATGTAGTGATTGCCAAGGGCAAAGGAACAATGCAGTAATATTAAGAGAGCAATTTCATACTTTTTATTAATTCCCTCATCCTCTTCATTAATTTGTTCATTATGGTGCAGATGTGTGTGTACATGCACATACACACATCCTACCTCTGCTCCCTGTTCACTCTTACTACAATGAAGCACTTCTTGCTACATTGAGCCACCCGCATTGATGTTCTGTGTGTGTAGCCTGTACCCGTCTATTATGAGCCAGACTCTGCTTCCAGATGACAATAACTCTATACACACACACACACACACACACACACATATACACACACAGGCTAGACATCAGGCTATTCATTTCATCCCTTGTCCCTAGTCACTAAAGTAGACACTATTACTTTTTGTCACTCGTATATTTACTGCCAGCACAAATCTGCCAGCACAGTAACTGGCAGAAGTACTAGTACCTCATATTTAGTGATTAATACTTTTGAACGAACAGAATAGTAACTAGTGACTAAAAAACAAGCACTAGTGTTTAACCATCGGCTTCACTGCCGTCCAATCTCTCTCTTTGTTTCTCGCTCTCTCTCTGTCTCTCTCTCTCCCCCCTTCATTTCACCCAAATGCCTGCCAATCTCTCTGCAACTGTGCCACCTTTTGAGGGGGGGGGCTGCTGCTGCTGTGCACCTCTCTCGCCCTCCTCCTCAATAACGACCTCTGTATTGCGGATGTCAAATGCTGTTTTTAATCTTCCGACGTGCACGCAGTTGGGGTTGGCAGGGTAGACAAAGGTAGTCAGAGCTGTCACCTTTCTTTCCTCTGTCTCCTCTTTGAAGGTGACCATTTTGTTCCCCCTGTGTCATGTAGTTATTTCTCCAGAACTACCAACCCCCCACCTGCCCACTCTACTCTCCCCTCCCCGACCTCTGTGCATCTGCGTTTTTCTTTCTCTCTTTTTTTGTCAAGGACACTCACCCTACCAGTGCCAAGTCAGCTCTCTGATAAGTGATTGTCATAGAGTCCTCAGAGTTGGCTAGATATGACCCGGAAATGCATTCTGCTCACCCTCTGGTGTCTACAACTTTACAGCAGGTATTGATCCCATAAATAACAGATGGAGGGACAGAGACACACAGGGATCGGCTGCCTGGGAAATGGTGCAGCAGGAGGTGATCTGTCAGGAACAAAGCAGGCAGGGGGTGGTGGAGTTGCAGCTAGGCTGGAAAACTACAAGCACAGTTTTGCGTGATGCTGAGGACTTGAGGTTGAAGGAAAAGGCTGGGTTGAGGGTTAGAAGATACTGAACTGGGTTAGAGGGGCGGGGCATTGGTATAGGTTTCACAGGCACTGGTTTATGCTGGTTCAGGCTTTATTTCTGGGACCTGAATGCGCCTGAAAACTCCGAAGTGGTGTTGGTTCCTCTTCGTCCACCCAGTCAGCTGCAATTACGTTATTATGACCGTGCTCACTCCATCATGTGTGTTTCCACATGAGGCATAAACCGGGCTTTGGTCAGACGAAGGCTATAGCCTGTAATCTCAGGTTTGGATCGACTGTGGACAGCCAGAATGACAAGATCTCGGTCTATACTGGAGAAGATTCTAGTAAATGCACTGTACTCCAGGGCCTTGAATGCCTACTGTGTGAGCTCTGCAGGGGGTACAGTGCTAGACTTCCAGACGGAGGGATCAAGCACGGAGCGCCACATCACTGTAATGAGTCCGGAAACAGGTCCCACGCTGCGCTCATCATTTAAATGTAATTGCTCCCTTAATGGAGAGTAGCCATTAAGAATTCACATAGCTGGAAGGCTGATTTGTAAATGATGCTTCCTTCTTGTAGTTTGATAACAGATGTTTTCTTTTATTCCCTTACAAAGTCACTTGTGAACTTCAGGAGCATTGCGTAACTTCATCAGAGTGCATGCTCTGCCTTCAGACAGAATACTTCCTCGCTGTTAAAAGACTGTTTTATGGATTTTCTGGGATTACACCGAGTGAATTGGTGTAGGAATACCATGTTGAACTAAAGCTAAGGATAAGGTCTTTGATTATTGGCTTAAAATGGCTTATAACGAGAAACGGAGAGAAAGAATTAAGGAAAACAAGCACATTTATGTGTCAAGAGCCTGAAGTCCCAGCGTTCCCTGCTCTAACAGCAGCCATTTCCAGTTTATTGACACAATCACAAAATAGCAGACATGATTAAGCTTCAAATCAGGCCTTTTTCGGGTTCCAAGGCACTAAGAATACTGTAGTTAATTAACTCTCCACCCGCACATGAAACACAGTGATTTGCATCCCAGAATTGAAATGGCTCGTCAAGCAATTTGTGTTTAGCTTCCAAATTGGTGCAAACAGTGATGTCAAATTAAACGCCTTGGAAACACTTGGATGTGTGCTGCACAACCTACATAAATGATAACCGGCAGTAATAGGTGGCAGGGGGTGATTGGTGCTTGTGAGTCAAATATTTTTGAGACGTCGTTATGACAGCAGTTGCACAGCTCCTCGATCTCTCCAGGAGGTGCAGTTCACTTCATTGTGCTGCCTTGGGCTATGCAAACAAGAGATGGGCAACTTCCCAATGAGCTTTTAGCATCTTGCAGAAGGCTTTCTCACATGGACTACTAGGAGGGATGCAAGTTATATCAAACATAATGACATTTTGACATTCATCACTTATTGGGCCTGAATACATTTTCCATTTAATAACCTTGATAGTCCACTTTTCTTCATTATGGACTTTTCTGACAGGGCAGTGTGGCGTATGATTAAGCAAAAAGCATCAGATCCTACTTTAGATTCTGGTCCCTCGCCCCGTTTCATCCCCCATCTGGTTGTGTTTGGTTGTACATGAGTTATTGCCTCAGGGAGATTGATGGGAGCCAAACACCTTCATTGGCACTCAGAGACATCCTCTCCTGTGTGCCACACACTGATTGTGTGTGTGAGTGTGTGAGTGTGTGAGTGTGTGAGTGTGTAAGTGTGTGAGCCAGACCTTTCCTCATACTGATTCTGCCTTAGACCCTTGGTCATAATGTCCTCTCTTTCATCTGTCAGGCCAAGTGTGCACTCTTGCTTTCATGCGTGTAAGTAAGGAAAGACAACAATCTTGAACACACACATACACACACACATACACACACACACACACACACACATACGCACAGGCTGTTTTCATTCTCTTCAACCACAATGCTGCCTGGCAATTTACTAGACTCATTGATTGACAAGCCTCAGCAGACTTCAGACACTAGGTGCCTGCTCTCTGTCTAGCTCTGTTGTCACAGCCGTGGACAGCATGCTGAACACTGAATCCTCTTCTCTTTTCTTCTGTCCTAACCCCTAACCCCCCCACCTTTTCATATACAGGTGGATGCAGGTTGGATTGGGTTTTGGTCCATAGTGGGCGGCTGTGTGTTTGGAGTGGCCATGGCCAGGTAAGCTTTACCCGTTTTCTCATCCATCGTATTGTGTGACTGTTGAATATGGTTTCAAACACCTTCTAAAGTGAACATCAACTTGCAAGGTAAGATAACTTGAATGTTCACGGCCAGATCTTGAACCTAGCCGTGAGGTGGTCAAGACTACTAAGAGCTGTTGTTATCCAGACCACGGGTGTGTGAGAGATCTTTCCTGAAATCGGTTCACTCATAATACCAACCCAGCAATGTCCATGGACCTGGTGCGGCATCAAAGTAGAGCATAACTGTAAAACCGTCCTTTACACTCTTAGTATCCATCTATTCAGAACGCGTGGGACAATTCAACGTTTCACGTTCTGTGTGACAGCCTTGTCTGAGCCTCCAGAGCCCAGCAAAGATTAGTAACCAGTACTTTTGCTAGTACTGTGTTTTGTCACTGTGGAGTAGCTCTGGTCACTTTGCTTTACTGCAGCTTGTACTTCAACCTGTCCCCCTGACAGTTGCAAAGCATTTCTGTGTTTATAATACTATCAATAGCAGAAATATGCAGCCCTCATATCTCTAAATACAAAACAGTGGAGGTAAAGGAGTGGTTATAATGTGATATAATGAGGGGAATGGATGCTAATGCAACCATAACTTCACCTCCGTTGATGATAGAGAGCCATACTTCAAAGACAAAGTGTGGAGTCTGCAAAATCAATGGATTCATTCCTCCGCTGACGGATATATGATTATTGCAAGCAAGGGCCCAATCAGCACTTCCAGGCAGGATCCAATGTTTTCTTAAAGTAATCAGGGAAACGAGCCGATAACTCTCACTGTTAATCAATGAAGCCGCTCACAGCACGTGCTCAAAGTATATGTAAACAGAGCTGTTAAATGATTTGTGTTGATTGCATAGACTGTGATGGAGGGATTGATTTGTTTGTTGATAGTTCAGTGATATTCAGCTTTGACTGCACATTGTTTGCACGGGACATTATGTGCAACTGTTGAAATGCACTAATTGGCTTGGTTGGTGGGGGTGGGTATAGCCTTGTCTTGGCGTACAATCACACCTACAGCTTTTTTTCTTTGGTCCAAACCATAGTGGAAATGTTTAATTGTTGCATTTTTGTATTTGGTTTGTTTAGGTTCACACTTGCCCAATTAGAAGCGAACCAGAGCTTCTAAACAAACTCACAAAGTTAGAGATTTTACAAATCCCTTTCCAGTGTAATTAGTTAACTTGATGGACTTGTCTGCACTTGTCTGGTGCTCATATCAGTTAAGAAGAAATAGCTGAATATGAGCCTCAGTTAAGACTGTGGTTTGCCCGTGGTTCATTGTGTTATGCTTGGCTTTCCAAGCACAATTAACTTCTATCAGATGCTAGCTTTCAGATGATCCGTGTCTTTATGCACTGCAGTTCCCCTGGAAGAGGACCGAGACCTGCGTTTTCAGGCGGTCTCAGTGTGGTTATTTGGTGAATAGCATTGTTTTCACCTGCACAGATGAACCAAACTAAAGTAGTAAACACTCCGGAGCTTTAATAAACTTTGATAGCTTTAATAGACTTTGTGAGATTTGGTGAGTGTTGATATATAATAATGCTTAGCCAGAATAGGAATGAAGTTTTAACCTGTTGCAAGTTGTGGCAGCTGCTCCTGGGACATGCACAGTAGGAAGCAAGCAAATTCATTAAGCGTCTTCAGTCACCCGGCTGATTGCTCGCCTTCTCACGTCTCTTCCTTGATTGGGACATCCGTTGGGGGATGGGCCCATAGATGCAAGCCGGCTGGGGTTACTTGATTAGTAAAAATGTTTTAGAAACAGCAGATGCCTCAGTATCTTTCATTTCATCCTTTCCCCTCTCTCCTCATCTCCCTAAATTCTACCTCCTTCTGCTCTTTCCCTCTCTTTCTCCATCTTCCTATCCCCCTAGCTTTGCCCCCAACGCTAGGGTGCAATATGCCATCATTAGATACATTTCCCTGGCTATATTGTGCTAATGGACTCACTAAGTTACTGAGCATTGAGTCATGTTTGTCCCTCCTTTGTCCCACTAGCAGCCCTGAAGATGTTAATGCCGAGATGTGAGTTATCGTATGCCACTCTGTCCCTTTCCCTCTAGCTAGCACAGCACCACATCACGGCTGAGTATAGCTTGCCACAGAGAAATGGCCCCCATTAAAAGCTTTTTGTGCTGCAGGTGTTGCAGTGGCACATTTCAAGTGGTTTAAACCCCTGCAAGGCAAAGTTTCTTGTGGGGGTATTAGCACTTGCCCTTGCCAAAAAACACTTTCTGCTTGCTAATATTTTATTAGGTGTCATGCAGATGGATAGATAGATGGATGGCAAGGAGTTTGGCGCGGCAGGGTCAATTAGTGGTGGATGCTCTGAGGTGGC
The DNA here is from genome assembly GCA_900660455.1 of Gephyroberyx darwinii. Classification (NCBI taxonomy): domain Eukaryota; kingdom Metazoa; phylum Chordata; class Actinopteri; order Trachichthyiformes; family Trachichthyidae; genus Gephyroberyx; species Gephyroberyx darwinii. Next base: position 3,475 of record CABFOQ010037033.1, on the reverse strand, counting down.
AACCGCCACAGAAACAAGCCATCTATTTAATTGTGTGGCCCAGACAGAAGCAGCTTGGAGCCAGCGATGACTGTGGCATCGCTGCTGCCACTTTTTGCACAGAGGGGATGGTGGAAAGAATAAGGAATAAATGTCGCTTATTATCTTCCCATTACTCGACCCAGGAAAAGAGGGGAGAGAGGGAGGAGGAGGCAGAAAAACCAGGTTATGCTCCTTCACATCAAAGGTTTGAACTAGACAATACTTCAGGTTAAATGGATTTCAACCAAGGTCTAATTTCTATTGCCAATATGCGAGGGATAGCACACTGGCCATAATGTTATACCATCTACATCTCTTTGGAAAGTCTCTACATGTCCCTCACTAAACACATAGACAGACTCAAATGATGAAATCAGGCTGAATGACTATTGAATCATTCCCCACAGGCATGGGAAGTAAAGAAAATGGAATCTGACATGATTTAAATGATGCCATCTTTATGCCCAATAAATCCTGTTAGTGTGTAAATGAGAGGCTTTTAATTCAGGCATTACCTCATGAGAAGACATGGCCCCTCTTTCAGCAGACATGGTGAAGTGTAACAAAGCCCTGAATTACAGTTCTGGAGACGCGTATCATTCATGGCAGAATGTTTTTAGTTTTAAGATTTAAAAAAATCCAAACTCCACTCAATGGTATTAGTTTAATTCAAGATCCGATGCACCCGATTCAGGCTGCCAATCAGTGATTAGGCCCTTTATCAATGGATCCACGGACCATCAGAGGTAGAATTTAGGAAATAAGCTACTTACGGCTTTTCTCCTGAGAGGATCAGATTGGAATTGATACAGGGGAGTGGGTGGTGATCCTCTACCCAAAGAGATGAGGGCTTGGCTGGGTGCAGGCTCAAGAATTGTGGATGGGAGCCAGTCGGTGGCAGATGGAAGATATGGATCTGAGGGGTGTAGCTGTGGGCCTCTTACCAAACTTTCTATACCAGTACAGTCAGCACATTCTTCACTATAGCTATACTATAGCTATATTTTGGCTACAGCTCTGTTTACTGGAGATGGAGGAAATTCTTCATAAGCCATACAGTAAAGGAAGAATCCACCCCTGAACACAAAATGCCACTGGCAATATACCTTGAATTCCTGTGTTCATTTTGTTGTTTGGTGGTGTATTGTTGGTGGTGTAAAGTGGCTACAGCAAAAAGGTAAATTACAACTCCTGTAATGCATTGAATCACAGATTGATGATATCTAACAGTGTAAAGGTATCTAATATTACTAGATCCAAGCATCTTAGATATGTTCTGGCCCTTAGGCTGCAATGGATTTCCACATGCCATTGTGGAGTCCAAAGGCAGGAATATAGATTAGTGCTCTGATCCATTCCCGTACACAGACAGATCTATGTTAGGCCATCGGGGGGTCAAGTATTCACTGAGTGACAGCCCATGAAACCCTGTGCATAATAATGTCATCTAAAAATACCACACTGGAAAGGTTTGAGTAGAAAAGTTCTCGTTAGCTGTCCAAAATATGATTTTCCTCATCCTCCGGCCCTCAGCATGCTGACAGAACTTCCTGACTTAGCCGAACTAATTAGACGTTCCCCACAGGTTTTTTTTTTCTTTACATATAGTTCATTGTAAGTTCAACCCTCTCTTCTCCAGCATCTTGTCTGTGAGCAACAAAACAAAAGCAATTAGTGTCTAACCATTAAGCATAGCCAGAAGACTGGACAAGAGCCAACAAAAGGTGAGGTTTCAGCAGAGGCTGCAAAGAGAAACAACAAAACTCAAGCGCGTTTGGGAATGGTCTGATGGCTTGTCTTCAATGATATAGTACAATGTACATCTCATGTCTGCATGCTTAGCTGGTGATACAAATTGAATGAACTCTTGGTATAGTATCTTGGTGTATAATAATAAGTCGAGGCCCACAGGAACAAGAGGGGGAGGAAATGATCTGGTCTGTCGCTGAAACTTGTCTCTCTTGTAATAGATTATGACACAAAGTCACAATAGAGGCCGACACCGAGAGATTGCACTGCTGCTCAGTGTTTTTGAAGGATGCTTCTTGCTTTTGGAGCCACTATCTTCACTCACTACAGTATCTCACTATGTCTGCTTTCTCTCCTAGCGTATTACAGGATTGGTGATTCATAGAGTACCTCAAAAATATTGTACTTTACCACAGCGCTTAATTCAATTTAGTCTCTTTCCTCCTTCCTTTCCCCCTTCTATCCCACTCTTCCTTCCTTACTCCCTCCACCCTCCCACCCCCAGGTTTGCAGACTCCATCCGGGGGATGCTGAAGCTGATCCTGGTGCTGATGATGGCAGGAGCCACGCTGTCCTCTACCTGGTTCACACTCACCTGTCTGACCAGACTCACTCACCTCCCCTCCACTGCAGGTGGGTCTGTAGTTGCACAGAGTCAGGGGGACACCGCATACAGGCGGTGCAACTGGGAGGCACTGATACAACCCTGAGCGAAATTGAACTTGTTGGGCATTTCGACGCTCTTTCATCAGACGAATTGGCCAAATGAGGGATAACCCCCATTTAATTCATATTGAGCAGAACCAGTCCATTAGCAGTAGACGTCCGTGATAAACCTATTTGGGACGTTAGTGGACTGAACTGAAGCACAGGAGCGGTCCCCCTGCGTTTCCCTGAGCCAAACCAACAAGCATATGCCGTTCAAAGCCAATGATTCCTAGCCATCATCATCCATCATCATTCTCCAGCCCTGGCACCACTGTCTGTCTATCTCGCTCCCTCCTATCCCAGACACTGGCAGCCCCCAACAGGCAGGCTCCAACCTTGCTCATCCACCTGGCATACATACAAGGGTGGCATGATCCTACAACAAACTCTGCCAAATACCCCTTATTATCCCTGGTGGGATGTTGAGCAGCACACAGACCAATCAGTGTAATCTCCTGTAGGTTTTTGTCAACAAGCAACTCATTTGTACACAAGTTGTTAATAGGGTCTGTTGTCTGTGTTGCTTTTCTCTCTGTATCAAGCCTCGCCCTTTCATCCTACCTGAATCCAGTGATGTCCACAGCCTCCAATTATTTCCACAGCTCCAAAGCAGGGGTTAAGGTTAAGGCATGTGCCACATGCCTTTACTGCTGATGTTACTGTGTAGCTCTTCCCTTTAAGGGATATCCTACTCCCTTATGGGAATTGGCAGCTGATACCTGATGTAATAATGTGAGAAAAAAGCCCAGATTGTGAAGCTATTCTGTTAAGTGTTAATATCAGCGCTTCATTAGGGTTGAATGAAGACGAGCAGGGAAGTAGCCGGTCTTTGATGGCTGCATGAGTGGCGCCTGGGTGCCCCGTTACAGGCAGGGAGGCAGGCGGGCATGCAAGGGCCCTCGGAGGCACTATGATTAAAAGGACGTGCAGCCTAATGGGGAGCTCATTTGGACCAATCTGCTGTGATAAGGGAGATGGAGGGTGCCGTGATGCTCCA
>CABFOQ010037032.1:0-15761 GCA_900660455.1 Gephyroberyx darwinii | reverse complement strand
CTGGGAGGTATGATAGGGATGAAAGTTGAAAAATAATAATTTATGAAATGCATGCTACTGAATATGACCACTTTCCCTGACAGAAGTGTGTGTGTGTCTATCCACTTACCTCACAACAGAACTGCTGGACTTCATGCAGCACCTTATTGAGGTCTTTATTGAGCTGCTCAAGTTCCAGCACTGTGGTGGCATAGCGCTTCTGGAAGTCCAGGCCAATGGGCATCGAATATGACTTCTAAACACAGAAACACACATTTATCAAGTTTAGCTGGCATTTTGACACTTGCATCTCAGCAACATTCCATGTGTATTAGAGCAATGTGACTATTTTATGAAGAAGGAGATTGTACCAGTTTCTCAGCCTCTGTGTTCATATCTTTCAAGTGCTTAATGTGTTCTTTCTTGATCATCAGGATCTTGGACAGCCTTGTCTAGACATGAAAAAGAGAAAGAGTTAGTGGTTGGACTAGGAGTGAAGTGGAAGAATGTCAACTTTAAGTATTCCATTAGACAGGAAGCAGTTACCACTTGGACCAGGAACTTGACAGGAAACCCTCCCAGCGTCTCTCCCTCTGCACCGGGCAGTTTGCTCTTCCATGGAGACTGGCTGATGAGAGGGTCGTTGTCCTGTGATGGAATGGAGGACAATGCAGTCATTTATCTTTCATAAGTAATCAAAAAAAGAAAAAAAGTGGTTGACATTTAAACACTGATGCCCCACTATTTAATAATCAATTAATACAAAGAACAATTTGAGACATTAGAGAATCTCAAATTGATGCACTAGCCACATGACATTAGCTACCACAAGACATTGATACAGTTCTGGCGAGGATTATTGGCACCCTTGCAGACTGTAGGTAGGGTGTGCTTTTCTTTAAAAAGCATAATTTTCCGATCCGTACACAAATGACGTCTAATTTGCTTTCACTCGACAGAACATTTTCCAAGAAGGATCTAAGTTTATCCAGGTGGGTCTTGGCAAAGATCAATCAGGACTTCTTGCGTTTCAAACTGTAAAGCCCTTCTTGGTTCAGTGTCCAGCGTATGGAACGAGGACCTCCAATGTGGCTGCAAGAGGTCATGTCACCCCAGAACCCTCTATTGGTTGATAAAACCAACAGTATGCATTATGGAATTTAGAAAAAAACCCCACTACTTTTCTCTATTGATAAGTGAACCTCTTCAAGAATCAATGGGATATACCTAAGCTTTATAAGTCTATATATAAATAAATACATTCTTAATTGGGATATTAACTGACCAATGTATAAACAATGATGGAAGTACAGTGCCCAGAAAGAACAAACACAGCTTTATCCTGCATCCATGAGAGGGCTTTGTACAACCTACCACTCTATGGTTTGTGTGTGTCACACCTTTTTACAGTTCAACTGATGTAGCTCACATAGATGTGAGATGGGTGGGGCTTGCCCAATAAGACAATACCAAGTTTAGAGAATTATTTTCTGTGACTATTTACCAGACACTACCTGAACTAATGCAGCAAATCCCACAGGGAATGAGACTTTTTTGGCCTCCTCGCCATAGTGGCTGGCACATCTTAAAAAATTCACCTGTAACTTTTACCATACTATTTTTACTATATTTCTTGTACTAGATTTTTAGAACAGAAGAGAACCTCCATTTTGACCACCTCCCCAAGTAGCTGGTGGAGTAGATAAACTTATCCACAGCCAACATTCACCAGCATTTAGCTGGTGGTGAAATTCCACCCATCTGACACCCAAAGCAAGATAAAACCTTTAATTATCAAATTATTTTCAGCAATTATTTGACTGAGGTCATGCATGCTGGCCCACAGTACCATGAGGACAGGAGTGGTAGCGGACGGGTAAGCTCCTCTGGGCGGAGTCATTAGGTTCTGCAGGTAGCGTGCAGCCCGGTGCTTCTGGGCAAAGGCTGAGATGGGCATGGTCTCATTGGGCTCATTGCTCTGGAAAGAAAGACATCAATCAGATTCATCATCACCAGATGCTCAGTGAGTTTGACACATGAAATGTCTTTGATACAGTAAATGTTTAGGTGCAGGCTTTGCTTGAACACACACCTTTCAAGCCTTGCCTTTACCCATTTTAACCTTTTCAACTATTCTAATCTTTCATTTGAACTATTTTAATAAATTAAATACAAATTAGACAAAACAATCTTCTTATCACATCTTTGTAATTTGCTCTTTTGAACAGTCTCTGTTTAATTGTTTGTTGTCAAGGTACTTTGAAATCAGACTCTTTATTTTTACAGCACGTGTGTGTAATTCAATACACAGCGAGGCTGTGACCATGGTATTGACAAGACAGCAAGTAAGTCTTACCAGGACTTCATAGTCAGGCACAGTGTGTGTGCCCAGGCCGTTGCGGTCAAAGGTGACACGGTAGGTGGCTGCACTGGTGTCCACTGCATCAATCTGCCCTGTGAAGAGGCCATCATGGACACCTCGGAGTCGAGCTAGTAAACACAGAGAGGCCCATTAGAAACAACAAGATAACACTACTAATCAACTAACTAATGAAGACAATTATCAAAGATGTAGGCTGAACAATGATCTAGGGTTACAGAAAAGCTACATTTCCTGATCTGAGAGAGTGGCGGGAATAAAATCAAACTGATAAGCGAGAAAACCCCTTCTAACTCAACTCGTTTAATTTCCTAGCAACTCTCTTACCAGTTCAGTTGTCACAGAAATATTATCATGACACTATGGCACTGACCCTTGCACTCCTTACCATTGATTGCTTGTACTTTTCGTGATCTAGAAATGAAACTATGTAATTTCATGTAATTTAGAGGGATAACAGTTTGCAGCTTTGTTAGCAGCTTCAGTCATCTTTGCTTGTAGTAAATACAGCATTCTGCACTGACAGCCGAGGCGCTTCATTGGGGTGAATGGAGCAAATCTATGGCTCAATGAACGAGGATGGGCCAGTCCTCTCTATCGCAGCCCCACTTCATGAACTAGACTGATAGGACGTTTGTATTTTTACATTAAAAAGTGATATAATGCAGCTTTAAGTTTATTCTACTGTTGCACTCGCTCTGGATAAGCATGTGTCAAAAAGCCTAGAATGTAAAACAAAATGTAAATTGGCAGGTCATGGGGTTGCAAGAACAATCGTGCTGTTGTAACTACTAACAGTGGTGTGTCTGTTTCACTCATCTTACCGGTGACTTTGGTTCCTATGATGAGTGGCAGGGGGATTTCGTCAGGAAGGTCTTTGCAGTGTGACACATCAGACAGTTTCCTCTGCTGTAGCAGGCGCATCTTCTGCCTCTTCTGTCTCAGCGCGGTCCGCTCTTCAGCAAAAAACGCAGATGAACACCTGAAACAGAAAACAGAGCACACCGCTGTTCAAAATGTAACAGCATTGGCCTCGATTTCTACACAAAAACACCTTGTGTAAAGAAAGTGTTATGAAACACACAGGACATAGTAACCCAACATGCATTAACAAGGTTCCTACACACTTCAAAATGACTAAGCCTTGATATAAAGAAAAAGATGAATGAGAGTGCCATGGAGGGGCATAACAGTGTAAAGCCTACAATGATGTAGCATACCGTCGAGGTTTGCCCATCAGTCTCCTGATTGTTCCCCACTCCACCCGTGTCAGCTTTCTGGTTTTCAGGTTGGGGAAAGACTCCTTCAGACACAGGCAGAAGTCATTGTCGCCCTCAAAGAGAGGTCTAGAAGGGAATGGAATTGGAAAAAATATATATTTTGGGAGGCAAACATTCAGATGACAAAACATTGCCCTAGATACACTTAATGATAATGCTTGAGAAGATATTTGTCTTTTCAGTTGCATGGCTCCATATAAGAGGCACATAGTCAGCCACAGGGGCGCTTGGATGAATACTTAGGGGATCAGTGATAAGACTGAATCCATTGCCAGTGGAAACACCATTGAAATTATCTTGATATTTGGTCATTTAAAATGCTGCCTAGGGCAAGACCCTCATTGTTTCTCGCAGCGCTTGACAAGCATAGATGGCTGCCTTTACTGCAAAGCCCTAAAAAACCCATATTGAACACAGGGTCTAACCGAGACATCTGCTGGCCAAAAGCAACATTGCCACCAATGAGGAGCATTTTATTCTGGGAGCAAGCATCAAATTGTGAGTAAAGTCAACTATTTGTAACAACAACACTTATTTCTCATACTTTGGATTTTGTGTGTAATAATGAAATTTAAGACAAGTCTGGCAACTAAATATGAGAATGAAAACAATTATAGATCAATCAACCTTATTTCCCCCATGGGAATCAATAAAGTTTCAACTTAGTTCAATCTTAGAATATACTTTTTCAGGACTTGCAGGCACCCTGGTAGTTTCACTGGGGCTTTACCTGTCGATATTGGAATAGAACCATTCATAGATGCACCACTTGTGAGCTTTGGGGAGCTTGAGGAGGTTTCTTAATCTCAGCCCAATCTTCTGGGATGCCTTCTTATCTGGTGTCGTTACATTAGCAAACTTCTGCAAGGGAAACATATGAAAACAACAGTCAGGTCCCTATATATATTCTGGGGAAAAAAAGAATAAAAAAGAAAGAACAAACTCCTCAAATAATTAAAAGTCACTGGATATACACAATCCAACCAGTTATTAGTTCTTCTCAAGGCAACAGTAAACATGTCATCGCCCACAAATGATGTAGTCCCCTCTGGGCCAAACAGTGAAAACTGTCAGCTTGTTTTGACCTGCAACTGAAATTTACTCTCTTGTAATAGATAGATGGCTCTTTATTGTCCCCAAGGGGAAACTGCAGTTAGCAGCAGTACAAGACAGGAAAGAAGCACACATCACTATACAATAGACAACTTGGTCAACAGGCTGTATAAAAGATATCCTAAAAATATACAAGAAAACAAAATATACAAAAAATATAAGAATAGTGCAAGGAATAATAATTTGGTTAGTTGGTTAAGGCTAACCCTAACCCTACAGTTGTGCAATTTGCATCTGTGACACAGATTTCCTGTTTCCATTGGAATTCAGTTTTTTCACATTTAGACAGCACTGAAAACCATCCCAACTGTGTGACGTGGCCTTCACAGTCACATTTAATCCATCTGCCCACACACAGGCCATTCCTATTCTCCATTGACTAGCATAAAAAACAGTTCTTGAGCACACGTCTGTTGCTAGCATAATGTTATAGAGTGCATTGGCAAGAGCACAAAAATTGGGTCGCTGATCATCTCTCACTGCTCTGTGAAGTAGTTTTTATAAGCGTGTCAAATATCCAAAACTGAAATATGTAATGACTGAAGTAAACTGCAGTGGGTGGTCCTGGGGAGGTGCCTGTTTCAGTGCTTGAATGTGCCATGGCATGGGTGAAGAAAAATCTGAAAGCAGTGTGTAGCGCTTACCTGTGGTGTGGTGGTGACCCTCTGGCTCCTCCTGGGGGATCTGGACGGTAGCCGCTGCTGTGGCTGCTCCTCCTCATCCCGGAATAGACGGCTCCTCTTGGAGCTCCGCGTGGGCTGCACAGACAAACACGTATGAAAGGTGATGATAACCCTATAAGACTAATAAGGCATGGGATGACAAACTAAGCAAATGGCAACTGGGTCAGGCCTGGTGAAAACAAAAACTTGCAGAGAAAACATCTAGAGGCTGCAGCTGACATTATCATTCATCAACAGTGACCATATAATATAAACACTGATTCAATCAGCAGAGAAATAAATACACATCAAGCAAGATGACCAAGCAATAGACAATGCCCCTCAAAGATTTCTAAACTAAATTTTGTTGAGATTAACTACTGATTGTTAAAGAATATACAGAAATGTGACAAATCAAATTGAAACCACTACTACTGAATTTTCTCTAAATCACATATTGAAATTAAAATTATTCTAATGTTCATGATAACTAACTGCCAAGTAGTCTTAACTGTTCTACCATTCAACAAACAATTAAAAACAAAATAGCACAAATATTGATTATTGTCTACAATTTACCACACCACAGCTAAACACTTGAGTACTAAAAAGGTTACTTATTTTGTCAGAGATGGTGGTTAATGCAAAGCACGCCACAATAACTGTACAATTGAGTGGTGAAAAACTCCATAATTTTGAGAGATGTAAACATGTCCACGTACAAAGAAAGCCTTGAGTTACCCGAATACATTTCCAACTTTTATTAGCAAATTAAAAGATTGTAAATATACTAAACCTTAAAAAAGAACATGTATTGGAGTACATTCATTTCTTTAGTTATATGCCTGCAAACCAGTGAAGCTTTCTGAAATTATTTCTACACCAAGCCAAACTGATTTATCATAGCCAAAATCCCTCCACCATGGACATCACACAGATTTTGCAAGAAATTTTGAGAAAATGTATATTCACAAAGCTTGGTAGAAGCTAGGAGCCAAAAATCATGTGCACATTTTTTCCAAAAACTGTTTGCATGGCCTAAACTCACATTTTGTTGTTATGTGATTTAGACCAGAGGCACCTTTCTTCACCCTATATATTCTGGCATCTAGTTGCTTCCTTTTTTTTACAAGTGTTAAAACCTTGTATGAAATCAGCATAATTTCTCTCACCGTGTCCATTGTCAGGGACGAATGTCGTCCTCTTGTGTTGTGAGCTCTTGGGAAGTTGTTCTTCTCATTCAGAGTGTTGGACAAACTGCCCTCTGAAGGAAAAACAATTCCCACTTAGTTCCCAATTCACACTCAGTCAAGACAAAAAACACGAGACCACGACTCCAGTATCCACTCCAGTATGACTGATTCCTACTCACTCAAATGTCACACTAACAACATATCATTCCAAACTCAAAGAACACGTAAATATGTGGGCTTTTCCCTTACAGTTGAGACTGCAGAGGAGATATGTAGTGTTTGTCTTGTAACTAATCAATTTTAGTCTTTTGACATAAGAATGAGAAAGAGACAAATTTAAGGTTAATGGGGTTCTCACTATATCCCAAACACCATCATCAGCATATACAGGTTGAGTAACTTCAAAGGTTAATTAATCTCAAGACTATTTGGATTGAATAGGGTTTAGCTCTGTGACACTGATTGTGGATGTTAGTGTAATACTGTCATTATGAAGGCTAATACAGACTTCTAATCCAATGAAGGACTATGGTTTCTGACCACTTGAAATGGGCAAATCAAGGTGGATGTCAGCCCACACACACAAATGTAACATTTGTTGCCTGCTTAGTAGAATACCTTTGAGACTGACAAGTGCCTCTGCCGAAGAGCCTGAAACAAAAAGGAGAGGAAAATAATTTGGGAGAAGAAAAGGAGAAGAAAACAATATGGGCTGCATCAAGCTAACACACCAATGGTTAGACCAGCCTCTTTAAATGCTGCAAAACACTTCACTACATGTGCCACTAACGAACAGAGGTAACTAAGTTATGTTGTTCAAATGCAAATTGATGCAATAACACAACAGATTAAACTACACGATAATGTGTGCAATTTGCTGACCTCTATTACATTGTTTTTATGCCAGTGATAGCAGGTAAGTTAAATATAGCTAGCGCAGTCAGCTAGGCCTAAACCCCCGTTTGAGCTGTCAAGCACTGGGATAAAACATCAGCTGGACAGATCAAATCAAGGAAAATAGCTAAACAAGCTAACGTTACATTTATTTACAATCGTGAGATAACATTAACTACATTTAACTCAAACGACTAATTGAACTGCAAGTCGCAAAATAACTTAGCTCATCACCACCACCTTGTCAAAATGATCCATAACGCGTTACAGAGTAAACTTAAGACATAGCGTTAACTAACCTGCGCTAAATATCAAGCAAGGTGTCACAGAAGACTATAAAACTATGCCGAGCAAAACAGCTAGCTAGCAGCTAGCGTGTATGGTTAGACAATAGGTAGAAACGTTATGGTAGTTGTTTTATTATTTTGTTGAGGAACTAAGGTTAGCAGACGTTAGCTCCTAGCTAAGCTAACGTTATTTGTTTACCCAGCTAGGCTAATGTTACTTGCTTAACTCCAACGTTAGCTATCGTTAGCCCCTCTTGCTAACAAGCGTTAGCTGACTTGGACAGACCGGTATCCCTCTTCGTCTAAAAATGAGTTTATAAACTCTGCCCAAAACTTAATTTATTCGTTAAGTAACTAACAATAGTCGTTAATCACCAAAAATCTATTTAAAATCCACAGGCCCGTTAAGTATTTGCATTACAAAACTCCTTGATTTCGTGTTGTTACTCACTCTCGTCTAACAGCTGGTCCATCTCCGCCATCTTGAATTAGCCGCGCCGCTTTTTCAAAGACCTTGTCAAAATGCATTCTGGGTCGGGACACTATCTGGAGGGCAATTTGAGAAATAAAACTGCTACAATTTGCCGAAAACTATGTTTTTGAACTCACTGCGTGTTAGTTATTTCTATACACAATTAAATACAACATTTGCATACAAAAATATAAAGAAAATTCCTTGGCATACCGTTTCATATCATAAAACTAATACTTCAAGTCACACAGAACAAAGCATCTTCCCATTGTTTCATACTGCACTTCCAAATCATTATAGCTAAAAGATTTGAAGATGCTAGAAAAATCTTATAGAATGGATATTTTCTGGGATTTCATATCACATATTATAAAATATTACTGCATTGTAATATACATTTTATTGTAATATAAATATCAATTTTGTTTAGCCACAAGTTATTTTTAATTGTATTATTCACTTCACTATTTGGTTTGGGTTCTAAGGTTTTACTCATTTTGAATAATAATAAAAATGTATGTATACCTGCGGTTCTACACAAGACCAGAATACCTTGTATAGGAAGTTGCCTGACACACATTTCTCTCTAAGAAAAAATTAATGCTTCTTGAAATTTGGAAGTCGCAGTAGTCAGTACTGCTGTTTGAGCATATTTGGACATCAGGGTGGCATAGTGGTTAGAGACAGTCCATTAACAAGACAACCTGGATTCAAGCCCAATGTTGGCAAACGTCCACCCTGCTGACGTGTCCTTGAGCAAATCATTGATTCCCTACCAACTCAAGGGGTGCTGTTCAGTATCTTATTACTTCGTTTTTCAAATAATTGTACAGACTTTACATATCGATATATGGGGCACAGTTAGATGCAAATAAGATAATAGAATATATAGCAGAATGGTATTACAAATAAATAAACATAAACATGTGACAAACCTTTTCAGGGATTCTCAAAAGGTTTTTATTCTGTGAGAGATAAGCAGGAAAAAATAAGGAAAATGAACCACATTTCTGTTACAGAATACTTGGTCTAAACACTAACCACATTTGCTATATTTTTAATGGAGTCAATCTTGACATGGAAGACAGTCTGAGAGAGAAACAAGAAAACAAAGATATACCTGTCAAACCTAGTATAGCATCCTGGAACAGAAGAGTCTACAAAACGTTCATCCTAGCAGTTCTATCACTGGGAAGCCCTAGTAAACTGTCAGCCATGGTTTGCGTATGTCTGCAGTTTGGTTGTTCACATGCCTCACAATTTCTAAGCTTACAGTGGTATGCATTATTAATTGCACAGGTTTATTAAGGAATGAAGAACTAAGATCACTCTCACATGAAAGACTATCTAGAGTGAGACGGAAAACCTCTAACCATGTCTGACTTTCTTTTAATCCAAAATTGTTCCATACAGTATGTCCCTCGCTTCAACCACTGGATTGAGCTCTAAACTCTTAAGAGCATGTCTGAATTAGGTACTTAAGTGCCTAACACAATTTACCAATAATAAAGAAGGCTCCCAGCTATTACATGAACCTGATGTATAAGCAATAAAGTGACAAGGGATTTCCAACAACCAATACGAAGCGTGGTATAGCATCAGTCCTTTGCCAAACATTATCTTCTGTTGTGGAGAATGAAGCCCGGGCATTTGGAGGCAGCACTGTTCTTTGTGTCCCTTTAGGAGGGCTTGGCGTCAGCCCCTCTCACCACAGGGACGTCTGGTAGTTAAACTTGGTCTTCAGGAGGTACTTCAGGTTCACCTGCGCCACGTCATACACAATGTACCTGGAGGAGCAACGGTTAAGGAAACCAAGGGCCGCCCACAGACTATACAACATAAAATCCTAACAGACAGCTGCTTGTCTAAGGATAGAGATCATACATTTGACGACAACGACAGCCGAACAACACTCAAATCTTGTGGAGAGCTGGTTGCTTCAAGATAGTACACCACCAAACACAGACAGATAACAACACAATCAGTTCCTGTTTGTATGTTTTCATCCACGATTTCAGTCTTGGTTTAAATATGGTTGGTGGCTTATACTGGTCTGCAACACGATCAGGAGGCCAGAGACTGAGTCCTTAACGACAAGACTAACACGACAAGATTAGCAGCAAAGACTCCAGAAGTATAGTAATGAAGGCTTCATTTGTTATTGGTTAGCAGCTACAAAAGACACTTTATTCAATGTTGAATTCAAGTACTGAACACTGAATAGTGTGAATAACTTTTCTGGAGGCTATAATTACAAAATACATTATAAAGGCTAAGCAGAAACAAGCATGGAATCATATTGGGGGGAAAAAATTCACTTAAATTCATAAACCAAGTGGTGAAAGTTAACAAAGGATACTCGTTGTACAGAAGACTTGTGTCATCAATGTTCGTATTGGCTCCTTTTCCCAGAGGCACTTGCACCCCATCTAATGTGACAGTAGCACTTGGATCTGGGGCAGTTCTACCCAAACCTGAAAACAAGCAAGAAAACAAACGTTAATGAGTAAAAGGTCTGAACGAGAGGATAAGACAAACATTAACAATATTTTAAAAACAGTTTAAACCACATTCCATTTCAGTTTTCATAAGACAATCATGATAACGTCTATAACAAGGAATTTCTTTTTTAAATGCTGTGTTTCTCACCTTTAACACTGTGTTTGCCCTTGGGCACTTTTGTAACATGTGAGGCCTTCTTCAGCTCATGCCTGCATTAAAAGAAACCAGACACACGTTTATTTATATCATGTTTTGGTCAAGAAGCACCAAAAACAGCCAAGGAACCGGCATTTTTCATCATTCTGTGAAGAATTCAGACTGTCACTCACATGTTGCCGAGGGCAACCTCTGCCAGCAGTAAGAGGCCTACAGGGTCTGACTGGGAGGTGTGGCAGTAGTTGGCACTCTTGGACACCATGTCGGCAAAGTACACACCTTTGCCAAACATGTAACCGGTCTACAGAGAACAAAGCACAACACAAACGGCAAAATGTCTTTAACTCAGCCCAACAATTAGAAAATCTAGTATAAATATACACAAGCAGCTGACAGCCCAATAGAAGTAGAGGAACACCCACCACTGGGGCCTCTGGAGGAGCGATGCGCAGACCCTGAGACATGATACCAGCGTAGTTGGTGGTGCGTGAGCCGTGCCACAGTAACTGGCGATTGTGCAGGTCCTTGAAGGGGCGGTACCGCTGGTTCTCTCCCTCCCGAACAATTTTGAAGATCTGAAAGATGGGACAAAGTCAGGAAACACATAGAAGGCATTTAACAGATATAACAGAGCTACAGCTAATCATGAAATGTAGGGTTCATACAAACTAAGCACTGAAATAAAGTGGTTGTGTGGTTTAAAACAGCTTTTTCTATTAATAACTTACCTCTTCTACTTCCAGTGTGTAAGTGTTGTGTGTAGCAGCATGTGTGTTCTTGACATATTGCAAAATAACCTCAGCCTCCTTTGTGGTCTTATCAACAACCTGTGAGATAATAAACAAATGAACATATCACATAACTTTGTCACTATGTATGTATTACATTCACTAAGTCAAAAAAAAATAAAAAAAATAATTAAAGATTACAGGATGCTGAACGCCCATGACTTTGAATAAGTAGATCCCTCACCTCGATCTTGGTTTTGAGTTTCTCGTAGTTGATGTCAATGGGATCACTGTCATTGTCTTCGGCCCCTCCTCTCAGTAGGCTGTATGCCACCTCAATATCCAACAGGTTGTCCAGCATCTGAACTTTCGCCTGGACAGTAGGACAGAAACGGTTCAATATGCTCCATGCTTGTCCAATTGTCTGTCATACGTTACATCTACAACAACCTGCTGAATATACATTTGAGTAGGAACTAGCATACTATGCTAGCGGTACGAGACCCATTTGAAAGTGTTACAAAGTGAAATATCTTCCATAGCAAGAGACCATTCATATTCCTAAATTCTACACAGGGGTTATTAGTGAGAGGATAAAACAAGAGAAAATGGAAAGTGTGATAGGTGTGATGTTACCTGAATGTAGTCCAAGTTGCTGAGCAGTGGAGGTTTCTTCATGCCAAAGTCGTGAGGAATGAGGGTGTAGAAGCGATTGGACAGGTCCAGGATCTGGGCCTCAGACACACTGTCTGCTACAGCCTAGGAGAAGGCAATATACTAAGATAAGTTATATAAAATAAAAAGGATTGATACCATAGTTAACATGTTTGTCCCAGTGGGAAATTCACGTGTCACAGCAGCAAAACATTTGCAACACAATAAACAGCATAAAAAGACTCACATCCATTACATGAAGCAAGAAAGAACAATATTTCACATGGTGACATAATGAGTACAACAAACTGTACAAGGTGTACTTTGTGAGTTTGACACCAGGTAGTGACCTTTGTCCTGTCTTCCCCTCTCCATATTTCATTATTTACTGTCATTCAACCATGTTAACCTAAAAGAACTTAAAAATGTGCATGTGTGTGTTTTTGGGAGTGTGAATGGGTTGTGGTTCATTTCCTTACTATAACCATCGGGACATGATGTCACACAGACAGAAATGTATCTAACCTGAACATTGGTAAATACTGAAATGACAATTTGATCAAGTTAACATTCTCTGAAGCAAAGTCTCATGTAGAGAGGAGACACACTGGTAAGGTTAACACCGGGATGACCCTCCGGGAGGCGCTGTTGGTTACTGACCTGCTGCACCTCGCTGAGGAGAGCATAGGCACTCTGGATCTGCCTCTTACTCAGCTTTCCGAGGGGCATCTTCTGGAGATCAATCTGAAGAAAGAAGAGAGATAATGGAAGATATTATACTGATCTGTGGCATGTGGAAAATAAAATCACTCTGCACACTAAGTACATGTAAACTCTATTCCTCTTCTGTAGAAAAGTGTTGCCTCAACTGCATTTTATGCTGTCATGAAAAACTGGGTTGGAAAAAGCACATTTTACCCATAATGATGTCCTATTAAGCTGGGTCTTAACTTAAGCCGTCCACACTGCCAAAAATAAGAGGCCAAAAAGCAAGATGCAGTGCTTTTTCCTAAGCAGCTATTTGTGGCCAAACGGCGGTGGCAGTACGGATCTTAAAGTCTTACCTCAAACTCCACCATGGCCTTCTTCATGCTCTCCACGTCAAAGATCATCCTGATCAGTTCCTGGACAGGTTTGGCCAGCTTTGACTTGGTGCCAGCGGAGGCTGTCAGCTTCTTCACTGCCTCCTCATCCTGCCCAGCAACATAAGCACCACAGCCCATCAGGTAAATAAAATAAAACAGCCAGAGTCAATCAGGTATAGAGAAAAAACAGTTAAGAGCCACATAAAGACCACGCTGGTGAACGTATTGTCACAAATTGCGATAGGGCATCTCCAGTTTCTAGACATCAAAGAACTATGTGTTTGAGTTGTGTTAATTGATGTACTATGATGTATGTATCTGTACCTGTCCATAGTCAATCTCCAGTGGGTAGAACTTATTGGGGTACTTGGTGAAGTTGGTGGAGCCCCAGGCGTTGCCTGTCTTCTCCTTGTAAACACAGAGGAAGTTGTCCATGGCCGAGTTCTTGTCGTGGAACTTGTCCAGCTTGTTGCCTCCGATGGTGGTGCCCACTCTGCCCCATGACCTGAACACCCAGTACCTACACATGCATGAAGGGTGGGAGGTGTAAACCATATATATTAGAATGGGTGATTTAGAGATAGACAGTGATTGAGTGAGATGGCAAGCGTGGGATGAAATAATGAGAAAGGAAACGGTCCCACGGTCATGGTTTTAGGAACAGCTAGCTAGCTAAAAAAGCATTCCAATGCATTTCCAATAGCATACAGCCATAAAACCATAGGACGATTTTTCCTCAAATGTTTATATGAGTAGTCAAAGATAAAAGTAAAGATTCACAGTTAGGATAAAATTTCCACAATAATAAAACTGAAAAATTTGTTTCCAGATAACGCTCAATAAACATGATTTGCTGCTATAGAGGAGTGAGGAGGTAACGCCCAAGTGACCTCTTGAATACACATCAGATCAGTACTTCTCAACTGTATTCATACGTATTAATCAAGACCCCGACTTTCTGCAGTAGCACTGACCGTTTCTGTACATCATCCTCCAGCAGCTGTAATTTGTAGTAGGAGTTGGTTCCTCTGACGATGTCCACGAGGCCCAGCGTAGCACTGTACATCTTGCCACTCTGCTCCAGGACGTGGGCACTGTTCTCCAGACCTGAGCAATCAAGATCCAAGGTCAGGAGAAAAAAGGTGATTTTCCAACGCAGGGTACTCAACACTAATAGCAGGGTGATCAAGATGGTCTAAAGATGATGATGATGCAAGCAAAGACGCGCACACACACACACCCTTACCTGAGTCTGGATCCACAGCAGCTCCTCCTTTGACTGTCAGTTTCATTTTCTTTGTCTTGCTACCACCTGTAATAATGTTGACACAATTTCTGATAACCAGTTCCTTCCATTCTATTGATTTCAAATTTTGATATTTTCTGAGCAAATCACTGCATGTACATCAAACAACAAACCAGTTAAATCCCATAACACTAGAGGAATCAAGCATTCACATACACATCAGCATTTTCACAGCTATTAATAACTAACGGCCTTCACCTTCTTCCTCTTTCACCCTGCCTGAGCTCTTGGAGGCCGTGGCTCCTGACTTGGAGGCCACTGTGGGAGCCGGGGCCTCCAGTTTGACCTCTGCCCCCCAGGGTGAGATGGCATGCAGGGAGACCAGTTCCTGGAGGGCTTTGCCTGACGACTTGATGTCGGTGAGGAAATCCTCAGAGACGACGCGCACGCCAGCCTCCTTCACCTCCTCCATCTTCTTACTCATCTTCTCCACCTCCTCTGAAAACGATAAAGACAGTACAAGTTAGAGAAGTCGGAATATTGTTCTACACATAATATACAGTATATTACCTTTGCTCATGAGATAAGCCCTTGAGACTAATTGGTAGCAATTACTGTCCCACTTTAACTCTCGGTTGCTGATTGGCTACTCACTCTTGGAGCTGAGGCAGAGAGCCGCCTTATTCGTTGTGCTAGTTATCTTCCCGCCGAGCTCCTCCACAGCAGCCTTTAGTTCCTCCTTGTTCTTGCTCAGCTTGCCCACGGCCACCAGCTTCATACCCGTGAGAGGTTTGTCTACAAGGAGAAAAACCCACACGTGTATTACAAACTCCATTTTCAAAATTGAGATCAATGACAATAATATAAGGAAGCTGCTATGTTGTGACTGTTGCAGTTTTGTTTTCATTTATTTATTAAAATGTAGTCTTATTTTCTTATGTCTGAAAATAAAAAGTTTTTTTGTGCATAATCAAATAAAAGTAGAAGCTCAGCATACAGAAAAGATAACATTATAATATTATCACCACACAAACATACTCATTAAGGTCTCGTCACTCACCTGCAGGCGCTCTCTCTGGTAGAGCTTTAGTGGGAGCACTGGAGGCGCTAGCCAGGGGTTCGGCTGCGGC
>CABFOQ010037029.1:0-12068 GCA_900660455.1 Gephyroberyx darwinii | reverse complement strand
AGAGCTGATGGTGCTCAGGAGAACAGAAACACACACACACACACCCTAAAACTATCAGGGAAGAGATACACAAAGGTCAAACCTCTTCAACCACACACACACACACACACAAACCCATCTATCAGTCATCTGCTACACACCCGTTGGGACAGTTAAGCCCTCTTGTGGTTGAGGAGTTTTCTCGCTTGCAGACTTGTAAGGCTGGAGGGGAGCGGCTGCTGACCTTTAGCCCGCCAGCTAATTTCTATAAACACACTCTTACAGGCGAGGGCCAGACCCACGCCGCACAACATAAACACGCTGTAACCGGCCTCTGTGTCTACTCTGTTTGTTGGTTTAGCTACCGGCTCATATTAGACTTCTTCCTCATTGTGTTTACATTACTGCTCAAGGTTTTCCTCAACAGTCAACAGACGAGGACAAAAGGCGTTGGGGCGTGATCGGGACAAGTTACATTTATAAACACAAACACCGCAATGGATTCTTGAGATGTTTAGATGGGAGTGTATGCAACTGAGTGGTGAAAGAAACCAAAGATGTCCCCTGTAACACAGCAGTGAGAAAAGCATCGTGATGCGTGACAGGAAGGGGTGATTTTATCGGTGGATTCGCTTGACGGCTTCCCAAGAAAAACCTCCTTGGATTTGGTATGCCTGAGCCCGGGAATGCTGGGAAACTCTTCTTCTGAGATATGTCTTCTGAAGAAAATGTGCCACAGGGCATGAGGCAATGGGTTGACTGTGTGTGCATGTGTGTGTATGTGTGTGTATGCGTGCATGAGTGTGTAGAAGCTCTCCTGATAGCGGTTCTATTTTGGAGAGACTTGTGCAGCAGAGACATTTCTTAGTTATCTGCGGTTTCCAGCCCCGAGGAGGTGAGAGGCAGGTCTGCATCCATTCTCAGTGTGATCAAGCTGAGCTGACAGGAGAGAGAGGAGGCGCGGCCACCCCCTCCTCCTCCCCACACACACACACACACACACACACAAACAATCGAAAAGACAAACTGCTTGGATGTGCAATGTGGTAATTGTTTCACAACAATAATTGCTGTAGTGCAGCCTGTTGATAATTACATTGTACACAATGACACATGGGTGCACAAACAAGATGAGTGACTGAGAGTGAAAATTGCTGAGGGAAAAAAACAGCCACACACTCCCACAAAGCATGGATGCACACACACTTAAACACTCACACACTCGACAGGCCCAACAGAAGCAAGTGAACAAACACAGCAGATCTCCTTCTTGTGCATTCCATACATTTCTCCCTATCGCTCAAGGACATGTTTATCCTTCTCCTTCTCCTCCAAATTACAGGGTAGAGAAAAAGGGATCAGGAGGGGGCGAGAGCGGGAGGGAGAGAGGGATGAGCCTGGGGAGAGAGGGAAGATGTGTTCAGGTGTTTAGGAACAGCTGGTCTCCGAATGAAAAGAGGAGGGAATAGACAGGAGGACAGACAGAGAGAGACAGTGGAAGAGCAAGAGAGAGAATGGAGAGGTGTATAAAAAGACTGGAGATTAATATTTCTTGAGAGATGTGCAGAATAATTGATGGAGACAGTTTATATGATGACTGACATAAAAAAGATGAGATGGCCTTGTACACAGTTGGATGGAGGAATACACACTGCGCTGTGTGTACAGTACAGACACACAAACAGTGGATGAGAGACTGGCAAACAGCAGGCTCACTGGCCAGGGATCTGCGACATGCACACGGTATCTTGCAAATACAGGAACAAATATGTGTGCACACAAACACGGTGAGCACAACAGGCTGTGTACAGTAGCACAGACCTGTCAGCAAACACAACCTTCTGGTTGTTGCTCTTCAGATCTGGACACGAACTGAATGCACAATATCAGAGCAATCTGTATTATCTCAAAGGGACAAAGACGCATGAAGACTGCAAACACGTTTTTCCTCATTTGGTTGTCTAGTAAATGGTTTTCCAGCCCGAGGCTATAGGCTGGAATGAAAATAAGTCTTTGTATGAGGCTCCATTGGCCCAAAAAGAAAACGAGAATTGGATGTTTTGCTGTAGATTGTGTTAAGTATCTCTGCATTACATTTCTCTGAAATTCTCCAGAGGCTCTGACAGGGAAGAGTCTGACCTACGAAGTACATCGTGCATATCATCAGACCAAAATTAACCTGGGAAAATCAATATTGCTGATTCAAGAAAAACAAGTAGCCTTTAGGAAGTGCTTAATCTGTAAATTCTTTAAATCCTGGCTTTTGGAGGCTTGGAAACTTTCCAACAGCTTGACATTTTGACACCATGTCATTATTTCTTGAATTGACCTGGTGCTCTTGCCTTGAAAAGCACCAGTGGTGTCACCATTACCTTTCAAATGTCCTAATAGGAATGTACTCAGGGCCCATATAGAGCCATAATAGATATTCTATAGGCTTTGGCACCCTCTGCAGGATTTAAGAAGCACCACCAAACTAAATGTGAAACTTCTACAGTACGTGCAGAAAAATGTGCACATCTATTTCCTTAAAAAGGAACCTGAGAGCAGGAAATATATGAAACTGCCCAATCCAAATGTCATAAATGACACTCTTAAATGTCTACAGGGTTCACTCCTTATGTGCCAATCCCTTTCCCCAAAGACTTATGTCTGATTTCAGTTTGCTTGTTGAGCTAGTGTAGTAATGGAACGTATTAGATCTGATAGTAACATAAGCTGGTTTAATAACTTATTGGCTGCACAGGTCTCTAGGTGGCACTGTGGCCCTGGCTCAAAGGGCTAATGACATCATCCCATACCAGTAAGGGAATTGGGCACTAACGTCAGTCATGGAAATGTAATCATTTTCCTTTGTTATATGCACAACTATTTTTTCGGTGGGTTGTCAGAGTTTCATGAGTCTGAAAAAACTACTTTATATGAATGCACGGCCATGAGAACAAAAGATTAGTAGTCAAGTAGAGATATTGTGGCCGTGGAGCGCGGTCGGTTGGTGGATGAGAGGCTACATTAGGCTCATTGATGAACAGCACCTTCTGTATGGAACAGCACCCTGTGGTGAGCTTTGGTTGATTAGATGTTATGAGGAGCTACGCAGGTTCAGAGGCTCTATCTGTATCTGCCCTTTAGGGCGAGTGACATTCAAGCCAGACAGCTAGGGTCAGTTCATACAACCAGATATTCTACTTCCATTAAGAAGGGAACTCATGAGGTCAAGTACCTTACTCTTTCGACCCCCCTCCCAACGATAAGTTTGGCTAGCAAAAGGCCAAATGAAAATCAGAAACAGATTCAGCATTTCAAACAATTTAAGACGGTGAGCAAAGACCTTCAACATATTGTGCAACCATTAGCATCTTGCCAGGTCCACCTTGAATCTCCACACAAATGAGGTCAAACAAAAAAGGAAGCCCACAAGCGTTTGACTTTCTCCAAAAAAAGATTTATTATTAAACAGCTTTCTTGTTTGCTGCTGCAACCTGTGGAGACAGAAAAACAAGAATTAAATCAGATGTATTCAAAAGTCGCTCCACTGTAGGAGAGATGCTTAAGTAGAGTTAACATCCTGATGGATACACAATGCTGACAGCTTGGAGCTGAAATTGTTTTCAGTGGACCCACTGCTGCCAAAACCACCACACATATCCTACTGACGGTACATGGCAGGAACCTTGCTTGCAAGGGGAAAAAAGCAATTTCTTAAAAAGCCATCAGAAACTACAACACACAAGGGGGAATGGGAGGAGTAGGGGAGCCAAGCGAACGTGATTTTTGCCAGCTCTGTGCTGCAGACAGGCGGGGCTGGGCCCAGGTCTGCTCATTAGCATGGGTAAACAAGGAGAAAACTGGTGCCATACGGCGGACTTGCCAAGCATGAAATTCCCTCCTCATGTTTACCCCCTTTACCCTTGGATTATCACACCACTGCTGCCTCTCTCCTGATTTTTGACAAGGCACAACTGCCGTTTGTTTTTTAGTGAAGGCGAACAGACAATTCCAGCAGAGCGCTACACAAGGCAGACGAGTCACTTGGCCTCCACGGGCACTTTGGCAGAAGCAAACTTGCCCAAGGACTGTTGTCAGAGGCTTGCATGCTAAAGCAACACTGGGACTGTGTACTCCCAAAACTGACAAGGTGTGCATGAAAACAAAGGGATGTAATTGTTGTGATGCAACATGCTTTAGGGCACCACCTTGAGTGAATCTGCACTTCAGATAAAAAGGCAGCCAGTATCACAGGCAGGCAGAGAAAACAACCTTTGCCTGGCCAGCATGAGGCTGGGATATGACTTTGATTCAACAGCTGGGGAGTCAAATTCAAGCCTTTTACTTGTAGCATGGTGCTAGATCAGCTCTCCAGGAACGCAGCTACTATTTTAAGCACAGTAGGCGGTCCACTGCTTTGTATTTTTTTTGTTATTGAGACAGTAGGTCAACTGTAGGTGAGACACAGGGGTCTGGTGGAATTCAATACTCAGCTAGCAGGGCTGCATGCAGTTCCAGAGGAGCAGATCTTAACCATTACATCTGAGCACAGACTGCAGCTACTTCTAACAGTAACTAGATGAAGAAGACAGTTTCTCACCTGGCCGGCAATTCTGTCCAGGTCTCTGGTTCCCTGGGCAGTTAGTCGGCGACCACTGAGGGGGAAGAGAGAACAAGGAAATAAAGACATGGAAATGGAGGAACATATCAGGATAAATCAACCAACACAACCTCCAAAAGTGTTCGATTACTCCTATACTCCCCATTGATCACAATGTTATGGTCAGGAAAAGCCACTGATCAATTATCCAAATCCTACAGTCTCACTGTGGATAATGGTGGGTGATTTTTTGCAAAGGCCAACTCAAAATGTATATCCATTTTCCTTCTCACTTCAACCGAACAAAAAGGGCGCCCATGATTTAGTTCACTTGCTACAGACTGATTAAATCTTTATCTGGGTGGCTCTCAGTAAAAGCTTCATGGATTTAAAGGCTCAGAGTTACCCACCATCAATTTAACTGCGTTTAGATGATGGTGCACAGATCAGGTCTGACTAATAGGACAGAGATGGTACAATCCATGGCCCAACCTGAGGGTCACATGTTCACTCGGAACCGCCTCACTGGGCAACAATGAATCTTTTCAATTCATTGTTGCCCAGTCCTGTGAGTGCTGAAACAAGTGTGCCAAGTATTATTAACAAGCAAATACCATCTTCAATAGTTACTTAGCATCAAGAACCATGTCCAGTGCTTCCAAACATTTAGTTTGGGGTTCTACTTCACAGGGGGGGTTAAGTGGATGAAGGGGACTCACCCATTGGGATCCTTCTCTACCATCTTGAGCAGCTCAAGGGCCTGCAGCACCTTGCGGGCCACGTTCTTGGATCCTACGCTGAAATGGGCAGGGCACACACCATTCCTCATACGACCTCCATAGATCTTGGTCATAGAGCCCACGCCAGCACCTCCGCGGAGGTACAGGTGGCGAACTGTGGATGCTGAGGGGACAGGAGAGATCGTGTTAATAGCTCAGCTGTCATGGTTGCAATACATTGGGAATTCTCCCAACATTCATGACAAATTGAGGTCAGTTAGATAAGTAGGCTTGTGACCACAGCAGTAAATCTGGATGAGGCAGGGCTCGACAATTAGGATGGCCCCGGGCCAGTAAGAGAGGTTTGGGACAGTTGATGGATCTGTCACTTGCCCCATCGGGCCAGTGCTGTTTCACCGTTGCAGCACTGTCATTGGTTGCATATTGATAAGTCTTGGAACATTTGTTGTTTGTCACTGGATTCCTGGAGATTGTATATGCAGCGAAAGTTTGTAGGCAGTGAAGGTAAAAAAAATGGGGGGGGGGACAAAGCGAGCAAAATCAATAAGGGTGGGGTGGTGGATGGGAAGAAAGACGGACCAGATGAAAGCGACAGTCAAGATCTGGTTATGTTGTGTACATATAAAGCAACCTGCTGGCTTGTGAACTCTCCTCATCCTGCCTATGTTTGTCTGTCACAGCCCTGGGGGTAGCAACTGTAGTGGGCAGAATGTTTAGGAATTTTAATTTAAAAGTGCATGGCCTGATTTGGAAATACATAGCTCAAAAATAGCTATTATTGTTGAGCCCTGTAAGGGAAATACTGACACATGCACCGAGCATGGCACTGAAGCCCTAAACCGCACCAGCACAGCTAGCCAGTGGCCAAAAGTGCAAGAATACAGTTGTAAAAAAGCAGCAGAGTGGTGGGCTGCAACTACACCTCCAAGCTATTGCATTAAATGAGTCAACTTTCCCATTTTAAAAAACGATTTAAGTTTAGCGGTGGCAAGGGCTTATTATAGTCTGCTATTATAGAACTGCCTCTGCTACTGGGGAAGTAGTTGTTGGTGACTTTTTACTGACATTTCACTTAGCAAGCCCAGTAACACTTTCAGGCACTCAAGTCTCTTCATCTAGTATAATGGCACTGCAACATTGCCTAACCATTATACTTCCATCTGATCGTCTAGCCTACATTTCAAACTGTCTCCACTTTGAAGGAGCACAGACACACTACGTCATGGGTGCAGTGAATCATGGTCATTGCAATTCACTTATACATTCGGTGCTTGGTAGCATTAAATCTTGCCTTGATTCATTAATTGTAAAGCACTTACACACCATTGCACCTTGCATGCTCAGGTTGGCCGGATTGCTCTGAACAGCCGTAGACTTACGGAGAATTCCAGAGTGAATACAGCACATATCAGCGAACATTATTATTGGGAGCAGGTAACTCGCTCCACCACTGTCATTTTCACTTTAATGTCAGGATGTCTGACTATGTGGGAAATGATCTTTAATAGTCCAATAAATATAGTAACTACTTTCACTGCATCACTTTTCGTCTGCATTTACGCTAGCCAGACTTGCCCAAAAAACATTGATACAGGAAAACAATTCTCTCTATGGGCATTTACCTCCCATTTTAAGCAGAAATTGCTTAAAAAAAACAAATAGACTTTACAGAGCCATGCTCCACAGCCCCCAGCTTGCGCTCCATCCACAGCATGACCACATCCCCGCCTCAAGCTCCAACTGGCCTGTAGCCACCCCGAGGCAACAGGTTAACATAAGCGCTAGTTATTGGTAAACAAGACAGTTGTGTTATTGAAAAATGCCATGACTTTCCATAACCAAGTCTTGGCGCGAGCATGATATACATTTACTTACTGGACTGTTTTTCCCCAGAAAAGTTCTAAAGGGTTACACAGTCTAGTTTTCTAGTTATCTCATGACCGTTGGGAACTGAGTGGAGAGAGATGTTTGGACTTACCAGTTCTGATGTAGAACCAGTTCTCATCACTGGGGGCCAGCTCCTTGTGCTTAGCCAACTTGACAAGGTCCACCCAGTCTGGCACCTTCAGCTTTCCTGACCTGGGGATGGGATAAAAATGTCAGTATATAAAACATGGTGGGAGCACTCACCAGGCTTTTGTTGATGTGCACTGTACAGTTCTCAAATATGGCACGAGTCAATTTTTAAACACCCAATACACCTTATAGTGTCCTATGCATAGCTATAGGTCTTTGCAATGGGTACAAAATCCAAGTCCCCTGAAAATCAGGGTTGCCAGACAATCACCCATAGCCCAAGTTTGTTAAAAAAAATTTTTTAAGTTAACCATGTCCCTTATCCCAACAACACTAGTGTGGCAAATATTAAATACAACTCACTTCTTCAGGAAAGCCGCCAAGGCACGGACAAACTCCTGCTGGTTGACGTCTTTCACTGTGACACCTGGCATCTGAAGAAAACATGGGGAGGCACAGCACAATTTAATTCAAGTATTCCTATTAATTTAACTCAAGAATCGAGACTGAGCTGAAGCTAAATCCAACTCAAATGAAACTTCACAATGTAACTATGGCCAATCGAAGGGCATTTCTATGTATAAAATGAGCATAGACAGACGGCATCACACGGTTTGGTGTTATTTTATTTATTGTCAGGGGGATGACTGACCCACTCAAGTTAACGCCGTTCATCCAGCCAACATGACTACTAACAATTATTTCGGTGGCGACAGACAAAACCCGACAATTTAACAGTCCAACTAGGTAATCAGCAGTTGAAATTGTTACATGTGCACAACACGCCATCAAAACGACACAAGCTTCTTAGCAATGCTGAAGCTAGGCACTAAATTACTAGCTACCAAGCAGACACAGGATAAGCCTGAACGTATCGTCAACCCCATTAACACTGCACAAATGACATTCGATAAGACCACCCTGAGCCCAAAATGATATATATATTTTTTAAATATACATCACTAATATCTCAATAACCGGAATGCTAAGACGGTGTAGCTAGCCGGCCAGCTAGCAGGCCTCAACGCGGTAGCATGGGGGCAGCCATTGCTAACAGACTTGGGAGTATGAGCGCAACATACGAGACAAAATCTCTAAATAAGCGCCTACACATGTCTATACATTCAAGCAAAGCCCCCACACTAGTCAATTTATATGAAATAGTCTACCCGGTTAAGTTTCGAGGGTGAACGGTAACGATTTGGCCATAATTTCTATAAAATACTTGCGGGAAGAGAGATATCCATTTACCTTGCTTGTGAAGAGCGAAGGGAAGAGGGTGTAACGGGGTTTCCAAGCCCTGTTAAAACGGGCAAATCTCGTACCATTACGCGAGACCGCGGCAGTGTTTTTTGCACCGATGCCATTTATCACAGACTAAAGACAAAATCGTAGAAACTAGTCAACCCCCCCCCCAAAAAAAATGGAAATAGCTTGCAGGAAATTCACGAAGCAACATTTGTAATTGAACCTAGTTGAGCTGGACATTTGTATTTTTTTGTAATCTGATAATATGAAGATCGATGACGCCATTTTGTAGCAGTTTTTAATTAAAACAAAAACGTTTTATATATTCATATAACACTCTATAGAATATATGGAAAGGGATATCCACCTAAATACATTCACTTTGTTCTTATCTTGCACCGTTCAGTCTAGATTTGTTAAAATATACAAGTCTCTACTACAAGACACGAGAGGAAAATATACAGTCATGCTTGAAAGTTTGTGAACGTCTTGTGTATTTAAGATATTTTGAGTTTTTACCATGCAATCCTCATTTAATAAAAATGTACATTTTCTTAACTGAAATAAAGGATCTTCTTTTACCAACTTCATTGTTCCACAGCCATTGTGGAAATTGTGAATGTAGTAAAATGAAAGTAGTTTAAAAAGAACTAGTGCAGGTGCAAAAATAAGTGAACTGCCTCTTGCTAAATCAAGTAGGTGAGTAGAATCAGGTGGGTAAATAATTTGGTAGAAAGTTAACCAATCAAAGGTCTTTGGGGAGGAGCTTGTGTGGTACTTGGTTACTTGGTTAGTTTGGTGTTACCCATGCAGGTGAAAAATAACACTATGTTGCAATATAAGTAGTGAGCATGCATCACGCTCTCGGAAAGGTTATAAAGTCATATCAAAAAGATTTGAGCTCCATCAGTCCACTGTAAGGCAAATAATATACAAATGGAGAGCATTTAATACAACAGCGACAGGCTAGAAGTGGACGTCCTTCTAAAATATATATAATATATATAACGAGAGCAACAAAAAAAATATTTAACCTAAAACCTAAGAATAACATTCAGCCTCCATTGCTGCATCTGATGTTATTGTTCATCCATAAATAAGAGGAGCATTGAATAAAAATGGCTTTCAACGAAGGGTAGCCAGGAAGAAGCCCCTACTGTCTAAAAAGAACAAAGCTGCCCGTCCTACGTTTGCCAGAGACCACCTGGACAAACCTGAAGATTTCTGGAAGTCTATTCTCTGGACAACTGAGTCCAAATTCAACTGTTTGGTCACAGTAAATGCCATGTTTGGAGATAAACCAACCATCACCAAAATAACCTTATCCCTATGGTCAAGCATGGTGGTGGGAGTGTCATGGTCTGAGGCTGTTTTTTGTCCTCAGGGCCTGGACAACTCGACATCATTACGGAAACCAGAGAATTCATGAACAGAACCATCAGTCAGGCTAACAGGCCATCAGTCTGAGAGATAAAGTTGGGCCGAAACCGGCTGTTCAACAAGATGATGATCCGAAGCATTCAAGCGAATCTACCAATGACTGGCTCAGGGTTTTGGATATAAAAAGTCAAGTAAACATTTCGAGCACACAAACTCAGCAGAGTAGCTATAGTAGTAGTAGTGACTTAGTCTCTTGATATCATTACAGCTTTGAGAGTTTCTTATGTTATCGTATGTTATCTATTATTGAATGAACATCACAGGGATAACATGTAATATTTTCTCTTGAAGGCTTGCTCTCCCTCTGCATAGGTAGAGGGCTTAGCAAATACCTCAGCGCACACTGGTGTTGGCGGCTTTTTTTTTTTTCATGAAACTATGCCTCTGGATAAAACTGCATCCAATTGTTCTGTTATCTCTGCCCATGTCCAACTCAGTTATGTGAGTCACCTCACTTTAGCCTGTCTGTCTCAATGTAATAGAAGATTGGAAGAATCAGAGAAAAAGTGAGTGAGAAAGAAAAGTGTGTGTGTATGTGTACTGGAGTAATGTGTGTGTGTGCTCACATATGTGCATATTTCCCTGGCCGGCGGTGGTGATGTTGCCCTTTGCACATCTCAGATGGAAAGGGCAGCCATGCTCCAACATTGACACAATTGATATGTTTGCAGAGACAGGAGAGGGAGATAGCAGGCAGGTGGATAAGCAGAGGTTTATGAATCAGAGTTTACTCTGTCAGCGGGTGCAGACACAGAGAGCGAGAGGTGAGAAGGAAAGATAGAGATCCTGAAGGGAAGTGAAAAGCCAGGCAAGACATACAGAGGATAGATTAGAGAGCTGTGTCATCACAGGGCTTCACAACAGGTAACTGTACTTTTTTATCCTAATCTGCTCTTTGGACATAATGTCACCATCCTTGCCACCCACTGAGAATGAAAAGCTGTGACCGTGCCGACAGGTTTGGACCTATAGCTTAGGTGTTGCTTAATTGATTAAGCAAGGTAATTAATTACACAGAGTGACCAGCCAACAATTGGAATTGAAAACCCACACAAGGTGGATTAAACTTCATTAATTACCTCAGTAAATCAATTTGGCTGAGGCCCTTCAACTGGAGAGACAGGAGACAACTGTGTAAAGTGATTATGAAGCGTATAAAGAGGTTATTCCAGCGATGATGATTGTAGAAAACCGACTGAATGTTTTGAAAAGATCAAACCAATTATGTGGAATGGACAGGTGGCAATCTGCCTCTCCGCTTTATGAGGGGCTGAAATGACCTGTCAATCATTGTTGAATGTATTCACTAGAAATGACTCATCTGCGTGTTTATGCATACATGTATAGGCTTTAGTTGTGTTTCAGAGACCATGTGGGTGGGTGGGTCAGAGAGAGAAGAGAGGCGAGAAAGTGAAAGTGTTAACATCATGTTGCCACCCAGCCTGGCGCCTGTTCCTCTGTGTTTGCATGGCGCTCACATCCTCAGTGGACGGATTCTGTCAGGTCTGGTCTGGCCTGACCTTTTCACTCTCCAGGCACGTTTACAGCTCTCCAATACCTATCAAAACCTCTCGCACTCTCCCCCTTGCCTGTCTCTCTATCTCTCTCTCCTCTGCCTCTATCGCAATCATGAATTAGATTCTCTATCCTACCATATCTGCCTCTCTCTCTCTCTCTCTCTCTCTCTCACTGTTTTACTATTCTGACCTACTCCCTCACGTTTAACCTCAAATATTTCCTCCACCCTTGTTACTCTGATCTGATTTGTATTCCCTCTATTCCCTGTCTTTCTCTATGTCTGACCATGCCTTTGACAGTGTAAATTGAGTCGCTGGGGCAAGCCGTGCTGAAAGAGTCAATTGGGAACATAGGGCAGGGAGCGTAAGAGTGGGAGTGGATGTGGCAGCATTTGCAAGGGCACCCCTACATTTTTCTGTCATTTTCTCTCTTTCATGCCATTAACAGTAATGACTGTTCGTGTTCTCTGCCTCTGTGTGTGTGTGTCTCTCTCTCCCCCAGACATGGAGGTCATGTGGCTCTACTCCTTGTGCCAGTGT
>CABFOQ010037027.1:18740-50261 GCA_900660455.1 Gephyroberyx darwinii | reverse complement strand
GATGTTATCTCTTACTGCCGCAGTGTGGTGTGCTGATATTTTCTCCCGGTCTGTTTACGTATCCAGGCATATTCTATCTCTGTATTTTTGTATTTTCTGTATTTTTATGGTTTTTATTATATCAGGCCTTTAGTGCATCTATGGTTTGGCCTTGCTCTACTTGATATATTGTGAGAGACAATATGTTATGTGGTGGATTAATGTTCAATAATATGTATATTGCAATATATATCTTATCTTTTTGTTGAATTCTATGTCTTTTAATATACTTTTAGTTGTGCAGCAGCCACTTTAGGGGCTGGTGGTTCATTTTTCTTTAAATAAACAAGTATGCAAAATCAATCACTGTTATGTATATTATGTGAAGGATGTTATCACATCCAGTATTAAACACCAACATCCACATCTACATATAAATATTAAAGCATTACAGCAAAACTGCTTTAAACCTAACAGTGTATTTATCACATCGTTTAATAAAACACAAAACAGAAATCATCACATAGAAATATGTACTACCTTATGAAAACATAGGCTAGTATAGTTTTTGGTACAAAAGAGAAATATTCTCTGATGTCCAATATATTATGGCAAGGATTGGTTTGATATATTTTACTGTCTTTACAATAGAACCAGCTATTTACATGGTAAATAATTTGTCCCTCAATCAACAAGCATTCTGCAGGTAATAACTAAATAGAAATGGAGAACTGTGTGGAGGTCAAAGTAGAGCATAGTACATTCAACGTCTTTCTTCATTTTTGGGATTCTTCTGACAATCCACCCTAACACTTGAATACTGTTGCAAACAGCTATTGACGATGTACGTTGTACTTCTGGGCCCATTTTGTTGTTTGGTGGTTTAGTTTTCTCATTATGTGCATAACTGGCAAAACATAGATGCCGTGATGTCACATCAACATATTGCCAGTGCAGCCACAATGGAGTTTAATAGCAGAAATATTAAAACATTAATGGTAAATGTCAGGTTCAATCAAAGAGCAAGGGCTTCTTTCTAGAATATTTTTTTTGCACCAGTGTTCAACAATCATACATGGAGAAATCCATCGTGGAAGAGGAAGAAACACCAAGTTCTCCTCAGACATTAGCCTCAATAGACCAGAATGCAATGAAGCCACAAGACATGTTGCTTTTTGAGTGAGGGGAGAAAGTAATTCTGGGAAATGAAGGAACCCACCAACTGAAGTAGAAGTAGACCAGGCATGTTGAGGGAAAGTCGGTTCACCAAAAAAGTGAATTTCAACACTTCATCACAACTCCTGGAAAGCAGTGAACTTGTTGATGTATAATAGTGTAAGAGTCTCCCATTGTATAGTTCTCCTTTAAGGAATGCCAGCACATCTATCTGGCAAGAAACGGTCCATTTAGGTGCTAGATGAATCTTCAGGAAGGTGCCTCTTGAGGGAGAATTCATTTATTGTGCATATGAGGAAGTGGATGGTGGAGACTTCAGGGAAAATATCCACATACATATATAGCCATCACAGAAGTCCCATTTATTAAATGACTACTGCACTGCTGCTACACTGTTGCTCCGCCCCCTAAAAGAATGATGTAGAACAATGGTTCTCCATCCTGGCCCCCCAGTACCACCGCCCTGATGGTTTTCTATCCTACCAGGTAGTTAATTGCATTCACCTGGCCCAGGTGTCAACCAGTCCCTGGTTAGATGGATAGAGTGAAAACCTGCAGGGCGGTGGTACTGGAGGACCAGGATGGAGAACCACTAATGTAGAAGACCCAGCTGTACTGATGCAGGACAGATTCAGCATAAGAGGTACTTCTACAATGGTCATTACTATACCAGAACTGCACGTAAAGCCCTCCTCCAATCTCTCCGTTAAGATTGAAATGATCACAAGTAGGTACTGGGATTGTCAGTGACAGCCAGGTGGAAGTACTCTGGCAGGCCGTCCCCCTGCAGGCTGCTGTTGGTCTCCCTCCGACGGACTTTGGTGGACAGGGTCTTCCTCTTCTCGAAGCCCTCGCTGCCGGTCCCACGCTTTTCCAGGCTGGACACGATCATCTCCGCCAGGTCCTGCTGCAACCGCTGGAAATTCTCCCTGAGAGCAACACAGGATTGTTTTTACATTATTTTAGGGATTATTTTTAGATTACTGATGCAAAGGTGAATGCAAGATGGACATGAACCCACAATGCTGCAGATATGCAACATGCGCTCTGGTCCTTCCAAACTCCTAATATTTCTATTTACCTATCCAAAACCACATGATGAAAACAATGTGGAGTCTCAGACATTGCAGGAGATGTACATCAAAGGAAAGAGGACTGGTACATTTTTGTTTTTGTACGATGAAACCGTGATAAGCTAACGCAAAACATGTTGTACTTCGTTTTTGATTTAAATCTAGACATTAAGAGAGAAAGCCTTTAAGAGGTAAATATTATCTGTGTCACTAATTTACTCACGCTGTTGGTGGTGTTGGCAAGTTGTATTCCACCCCCGTCACTCCTGTTAACCAGTATGTCATCTCTTTGCCTTTACCCTGTGGGCCAGGTGAACATATTAAGGTATTACTCAGTACAGATACAGATTATGTTGCAACATGTGTATACTGCATATGAATAGCCACCACCACTTTAACATAAACCCCAGCCCAGCGTACCTTCAGGTAGGTCTCGCCTCTCTTTTCATACTCAAACTTGCAGTCTGTCCTCTGCAGGATGTTGATGGTGGACTGGCTGACATGAATCCTCAGCGCTGGAAAGAAGAAATTTTTCATCAGACTGTGCGCCCAGCTCATTTTCCCTCAGATCATGAGCCGGACCCGAGCCTGCAATATTGTGAGTGCACGACATATACTGTGTGTTTGTGTGTGTTGTGTCTTACGCAGGCCTGTGGACTCCATGCGTGAGGCTGTGTTGACTGTATCTCCGAAAAGACAGTAGCGAGGCATCTTGTTCCCCACCACTCCTGCTGCACATGGTCCTACAAACAAACAAGCATCCAAGTGACAAGACAAATGATGCATTCCTGTGGCCTTATACAACGTAATAGGCAACAACATTTCCTCAAACTTTTCCAGTTCATCAAGTTTCCAGAAAAACTACTATAGCTGCAAAGGCCTACAGAGTGCCATTTTTCGCTTTGCTGGGTTTTTGTTACCTGAGTGCACACCAATACGGATCCACAGAGGGATGCCTGGCAGGTGCTGCAACTGGAAGGTCCCAACAAACGCCAGGATATCCAGGGCCATGTGGGCAATGTCTACTGCATGCCGGTTCCCATTCCGTCTGGGCAACCCTGATGCAACCATGTATGCATCTCCTATTGTCTCAACCTGAAAGAGAGGAAGAATGTAAGCAAGATGATTATCTGAACTCTTAAATACTTTTGGTTTTAAGCATTTTCTCTCTGGTTTCAACTATTTCCAATTTTTAGATGAATCTTTCCAACTTAGACAAAATTCATTCCAAATCAAGAGTTTAGAATCAACACGGACAAACCTTCTGACACCTTGTAAGTCTAAATTTCTCCCTTGCCCAGAGTGCTACCCCTTTGACTGACTGTACCTTATAGACATCATGGTGGTCTAGGATGCTGTCAAAGTTCTTGTAGATGTCGTTGAGCATGTCGACCACCTCCATGGGCGTGCTGTAGTGGCAGAGGGTGGTGAAGCCCACAATGTCGCTGAAATATACAGTCACCTCCTCAAACAGCTCTGGCTCCACTCTGCCTGTCTCCTTCAGTGAACGCACCACTGGCCTGGGGGACAGTATATAAGGGGTAATTCAGTTGATAATGTCTGCTTGGAAGAGGGGTACACTCCACCTCATCCCCTCTCAAACTGCCCCTTGCTTCCAGGCCTTAAGAGTCGTGTTCAGGATCACCCTGCCCAAGCAGGACGTCAAAGCAGTTCTCTCTACTTGGCAGTCTCTCTAACACTTCACAGTAATCTGGAAATGATTGCTGAACTGAAACATGAACTGAAGCACTCTCCTAAAATGTGTCCCTCTGTCTCATAAAGAACTCGTATCAATAACCTACCCAGGTAGTAACATAAAGTTGAGGTGATCAGCCCTGTCCCTCTCCGCTTTGTACAAAGACGTTCTCTCTTCCACCAGATGTTCCAGATTTCTCGAGTACATCTGCAGACGACGGATCAAATTGTCCATGTACGTCTCGCTGGCCTGGTTGTGCAGGTTGCTAAATTAAAAGAAACAGACAAAAATAGAAAATATCATCAAATTCATTGATAATTGGAGCTTTGAATTATTTGATGAATTATTCAGTGACAACACTGACTTATTGAGGAGGAATTTCAAGAGGAAAATATCTCATAGCACAGGTATCCAATTATAGGAGCTGACTCTTGGTAAATGGTAAATGGAGATGTGGTGTGAACGTACCTGAATATCTTACCCAGAATTCCCTCTATCCTTTTAAAATCTGGTCTCCGTTCTGGGTCCTCATCCCAGCAGTTCTTTATTAGCGTGTACACCTGTATGCATATGCACATGCAACCATGCACACACGCACGCACACACACACACACACACACACGGGCAGAGAGAGAAAGACAGACAAATCAAACAAATGTTTTCCCTCATTCATTACATTTTCATGAAACTGAGCAAGTAAAAAATACAAAGCTTCATGGATAGAGTGTTAACAACAAATATCCACAATATTTAGGCTCTTACCTCTACCTCACTCTCTGATACACCATCAAAGTTAAGGTCAGGTCTGAAGACACCCATCCCACTGGGATACTGTACTCTGTAAAGCTTCTCTGAGGCAGAGGATTTAAAAACATAGTCAAATAAAGCAAGTGGGCAACCACTCAAAGCTAAGGACGGTCTCTCTTAGGGTTAGTGACTGTAAATACATATAGTGGCTAACAGGTGGTGCTGTTGCATCACCATCCCATCACTTCTCTATTTTACAGAAGTGATGTGCTATGTTTACAGAGGCTATTGTGCCCAAAAAATATAATAAGAGTCATAGTACAGTAACAGTACATAAAATAAACTGGTTTACAATATCACTTTGCAAGCAAATGAAAACAGTGTGCTACCACAGGAGGCTCGACCCTTCTGCTCACCCTCATTCTTTTGCATTGCCTAGTTATGTCAGTATCATGGCACAACAAGCCAGCCGGGCCTACCTCTACGGTCAGAGCAGGTCGCCGTGTAGAACGCGACTCGCCTCAGAACGATCTCATGGGCGATGATGGCGTAGCTGTACACATCGCCTTTTTGAGACACCCCATCCATACGAAGATGCTCCGGGGCTGTCCACACATCTGACCGCAGAGAGGAGAGGGGAAAAGAAAAAAAGAAAGGTGTGTAAACGAACTCCATGAATCTTGATAAAACTATTCAGAATTGACATAAAATTTTGCACAATTGAAATAAACGTAGTTGAGGCTCAGACCCTAGTAACTTCATAGGTCAAACGCAATACTCAAAGAGTGTCACCTCTGCCTGGGATGAGGATGGTGTGGCAGCCGAAGTCAGTGATCTTGACCACCATGCGGTTGTCGACCACACAGTTGGTGGACTTGAGGCGGCCATGAGCCTCAATGTTACTAGAGTGGAGATATGACATGCCCTATAGCAGATACAAGGAAAGAGAACAACAGTGACCAGGATGGCAAAGTGTCTGCTGATAACGGAATAATCTGTTTTGGACTGATCAATTCAATCTGAAGGAATGAGTATCTGGAGCTACTAAAACCTTGCAATTTAAAGTAAGTTGAATAAAATACTGTGAGCTAGTAGATGAATACCCACAAAACTGCTTGATGACCCAACAAAAAAAGATTAGGAAAAAGTAACATCAACAACAACAACATTAGCAACAAAAATTGCTAATAAGAGAAATAAATACCTTTGCTATGTCATACATGACTGATATCTTGAACTCCATGTCCATAAAACTTTCATCAGGGTAGGAGATCCTATCATTAAGAACGTGCTGTAAATAAAACAAGTTAAAGTTCATTTTGATCACTTTTACTACTCTGTTTATATTCTGTTCTCATTAGATTGAATTGTGAAACACTTATCTAACCCGTATGTGTGTGCCAGTGTGCGTGTGCATGTGCGTGTGTGATTATGTGCCTTCATGCATGCAGCAATAGCTTTCAAAATAGTCCTTGCTATGTGTTATCAGTGTCCTGTTGACTGTGTGTCAGTGGCTTATCAAATGAACAGTAAAGTCAATGTAAAAGTCTCTGCTCAGGTTGTGCACATGGCACTGCGTCATGAGCATGGGCATAGATTTAAGGAGAGGACTTCGTCGCTACCCCTCCTAATTATTTCTTCCTCAAATGTATTTTCAGTCGCTCTGCTTTTTTGGAA
The DNA here is from genome assembly GCA_900660455.1 of Gephyroberyx darwinii. Lineage (NCBI taxonomy): Eukaryota > Metazoa > Chordata > Actinopteri > Trachichthyiformes > Trachichthyidae > Gephyroberyx > Gephyroberyx darwinii. Next base: position 43,913 of record CABFOQ010037027.1, on the reverse strand, counting down.
GCACAGTGGCGTTTTACCGAAGCACATTTTGTGGTTAACTTTGGTCATGAGCACAAACACCCCTTCTTCTTTAATTGTTAAGTTAACTCATTTTAACACCTTTAATACCGGCCATTAAAGTTACCATGTTTCAAAAGCCTACACCCTTGATCATGAGGTATATTAACCCGGTGTGGATCAGAATCAGAAGCACTTTAATTGATATCGGTGCTGATAAAAATTGACAATACATATTGATACATGTGGTAAAAAGATAGTAGGAGCAGATATGTAGTGCAAAGGCAGGGTTACTCTTACCCTGAGGGAGCCCCTTTCACAGAGCTCAAACACTCCAAACACACCATATTCAAACTTCACTGTGCCGTAGAACTTGGTCAGGTTGTAGTAGTCAATACGCAGGAGCTGAAAGATGGAGGGAAGGGATGGAGGGAGCGTGACGGGGGACAGAGAAGTGTAAAAAAACATGGAATTTGCAAAAAGATAGATAGAAAGTGAGATATACTCTCAAATAGGATGTGTTATTTCCATGTGTCTAGATTGGGACAACACACTTGTGATATTCTTCAACACAACATATTTAATAACAACATATGTGTGTTATCCAAAAGCAGAAGCATAGATGCATTGGAAAATGACACAACCTTTTTAGAGGACTAGAAGGGTAAAGTCTCCAGTGACTCTTCTCACTTCTTCATTCATGCTCTACTGCCTTTATCACTGAGTTGTGAGACAGAGCCCGAAATCTCATTTAGGGAGACAAACAGAGCCGCAAACAAATTTTGCAACTAGGATAATCCTCAGCTATTAAAAAGCAACTAGTGGTCAAGGCTGTCCATTGTCTGTTACAACCTCCAATACTGGTTCTGTGGTTACGACGAAGTCGGAAGAGGGCTGCATGAATTAAACAGGACAGGAGTGTGAATGTGGAGTTTAAGAGGAAGTTCAGTAGAAGGAAAAGGGAAGTGCTTTGTTTAGAGACCTGCCAAATCTGAGTTAGCACACACTAGTGCTACAATGCAATGTCAGATTTTACTCTGGATATTTTTGATGTCATTTCTGCTTTACTAGACAGCAGACTGCAACGTGCCAGGAAAGATGTGAGATAGAAAGGATGACTTTTGACAAAGGTTATGGAATAAAACCAACAGCAGAGTGTACTTGGCATTTGTCTGCTCAACCACCAAGACATCTTAATGTCAACATTTTCTAATAGTTATGTGTAGTCAAATAAAAGTTGATCTTACAGTGTTGAGCTCAATCTTCTGGTTTTCACTGAAGTTTCCGTCTGCATGTTTCAACTCTTTCAAGATAACAGGCTGAAGGAGAAATAGAATGTATTAAACACAGTCAAACACCGGAAAGGCTTTACTTTAACCATTCTTTTGTTTCATTCTTGAACTTGTTTTTGGGAACTTGTAATGCTCCCCGATACCTTTTTGTCATAGCGGCCCCGATGAATGAGGTATACGCTGTCCTTCCTCTTATCGTCATCAATCTGTTACACACACACACACACAATATATACAGTAATAACTGGTAACACAATACGCTTCCTTCATTCATTATCACATAATTTCATAATTTCCCTGATTAAATCTTATCTTGGTTTATCTCATCTAACCTCACATCATGTCACTCCACCTTACCTCATCTTATGTCACCCTGTGTGATGTCATCTCATTTTATGTTCTCATCAGTTCTCATCTCATCTCATCTCATTTCAACTCATTTTGTCTAATTTCACACAATCTCATCTCATTTCCTGTTCTAATCTCATCTAATTTCAAAACCCGTTCTGTAGAAGTATGTTTCTGGTTTGATGAGGGTGTTTACCTTCAGAGAGACCTCCTTCTCATCCAGCGGTCCAATCAGGACTGGGTTGATGTGGGACCACCTCTTCTGGTTTTGATGCTCCTTCCTGTTCTGTCTGACATTGGATACATGTACACACGCACACACACACACATACAGACAAAATTCATGGGATACGTTTTTTACTTTACTGGTTTACTAATCAGAAACTTAAGTGAGAGTATGTAGAAAAATGCGTCGCTCCTCATTGAAACCAACCCAGTAAATCTAAATCAGTTATCTCTTGCTAAAGACAGCAAGGAATAAGTTTGACATTGCCTGGGCAAAAAAATAAGTCTGAAATTTGGAGTGGAAAATCCTGTGAGATGATTTAGGCAGATGAAGTATGTGATAGAAGATGTGTCTGTTTATTTGTTTACCTGTAAAAGATGAGAGCGATGGCTGTCACCACAACCACACTGACACTCAGAACTATCACAATGATGTCCTGCATTTCCATGCCTAGAAACACACACACACACACACACACACACACAAGCATTGATCCCAATTTCTTGCAGTGCAGCAGCACACATCAACAGTGCTACTTGACTATGAAACCACACAACATTTCTGTTACAGCTTAAGCTTTTAGTGACGCCCTGTTGACTGTATGTTGAAACAGTCTTTAGGCTGCAGTGAAGCGCAACAGATATCTCTAGGCACGCACTAACTAGACTATCAGCGTTTATGTATTACCGTTGAGAATATCTGGCTCGTCATCTGGCAGTTGACCTCCTTTCCAGGGCAGGGCGGGGTTTGGGTCCATCACTGTGGTTTCATTCCGAGACGTGTCGAACACAAACAGGGTTTTGTACTGGAGAGAAAGGTAGAGCATATTGACAGGGTCACTCATCAAAGAAAGACCGAGGAGTGAATGTGACTAATTCAATGGTCTCACCTTTCCAGTGACCCGTGATGTGTAGATCACAGACAGGTTGACGTCTCTGTCCCCGAACTCATCAAGCACATAGTGCCCTCCCATACCTGCAACACACACACACACACACACACACACACACACACACCAGTAAGGAGATCATTTTTATATGCCATAAATGGAAAGATTACAATGAACTGCATTTAAATTGGAAGTGGTACAAGTCTTTATTGTGAAATAAATCATAAAATTATATTGTGTGGCCTATATTTCTTTGTTCTGAATTTGATGAGGGTTTAATGGGTTTACACAAGTTCAAAATAGCAACAGGTTTGTTGGCCGTTCCAAGTCGACTGACTTGAGTAAAAGCCTGTATACTGTAAAAGGTAACACTAGCTTCAATTAAAAAAGTCAACAACTGAGTCAGCAAAATTCAGCATTGTATATTAAATAATAACAATGTACATCACACTGCACACATATTGTGGGGGAGAAAAGGGTAAGTTGAGCCTGTGGGTAAGACGAGCCACCCTTGTATCTGGACAGGCACACACCAAATGAGTCACGTGATCAGATTTAGGAAGAACAATTTATTTCCCTGGATCTGTGATGGAGGAGAGTGCGTGGACAGCGTGGTAAGAGAGCCATGTCAAATACATTTTTGCTATGTAAGGTGACTCAAGTTAACCCAAATTAAAAGTGGTTCATTTTACCCGGTTCTCCCCTATTCCACAAACTGCTGATAAAAAAAGGAATGGATGCTTCATCTTTTAATAGTGAGATTCTCTGCTGGAATCTCTTTTCCAATGTATATAAAGTAGTGAGACTGATTTATCTATTAATTTGGGCAAAAAGTACCAATTACCAATTCTAAATTACAATCATAGCTACTCTAAATTAATTCTAAGTTATAAGTTATAAGTACCTGTGTCTTTTCCCAACAACCTTGGTGATTTTGGCAGTATTCCTGTCAGGATAAAGCTACACCAATCCAATAAAAACGCTCCATTGCTCATACCTTCAAAGGAGACATTCCCAAACGGGTTGTCAGTGGTGGGCAAAGCAGCTTCTTTGTTATTACTCTGATTACTGAGCATCCTTTGTCTCAGCACGTGGCCAAACAGCAAAGCCCCATCATGATACCCGGCCACATAGTCATTTATCTACACATTAGAGAGCAGGGGGTAAAGAAACAGACAGACAGACAGACAGAGAAACAGAGTCAGAGGAGAAGATATAAGATGAGGAACTAGCTGTTGGTACATGGGGAGAAATGGCCTCCAAGCTGCTTGGTTGCTGTGGGTGTGGGTGTGTGTTTTAATTGCGGCTCACTGTGTCATTGTAGGGTAGATCTGGTCCATAGTTGTAGTTTCTCTGTGGCAGAGTGACCACCAGGACGTCCTCCATACCGAGACTCGATGTTGTGTTGACATAATACTCAGGGCTATAGAAAGATCAAGACCATTATTAATTCTACACAGTTATCTGCACTAGCCATTCATTGTAACGACAGTAGATATAATTCATCAAAATGTCAGATTTCTGAATCACACATCGTATTTACAGTTTGATTAGATGCCTCATTGAAAAACTGATGAATTTTCATAGCGACAGTGATGAAACCAGGCTTACTTATAAATGTTGAGGAGAATAAACATGATGTCCGGGTGAATGAATGTCCTCCTCTTTATTGAAACAATGTCATCAAGTGTCCCACACAGAATGAAAACTGAAAGAACATGAAATCAGTTTAGGATGTAAAAACGGACAAAGTGTGTGAGGCGTATAGAGTACATTTTACAAACTTCTTTTCCAACACTTATTTTAACTTCACAGTAAATCCTACATCTGTGTGACCGGTAGAGATTAAGACACCAGCCACCAGTTCATTTGATTGTGTTCTTCCATGTTTCACAACAAAAAGTGGGCAGTCCACTCTTAATATTTTGCTCTGTTGTGACAGATGAAAGCCAGTGAAGGGGGCAGAATAAGGGAGACAGAGGAGAGAGTGCTTTGGTCAGACACTATCTTAGGCCGGCAGTGGCACATGTGGGTCCAGAGACGGGGGAATTTACAACTACACCATCTATGGACACACGCTTTAAAGGTGCAATAACTACAATTTTTACTGCCTCATAGCACAAAATGATCCTAATGCATCTAATAGCATATACACCAATGACTCCAAGATTACTGCGCCAGGTGCTGAGATTTCTGGCTTTCAAAATGTCCAGCCCATATTCAGTTTAACAATAATACTGACAAACATTATTATTATTATTATTATTACAGTACTTGGCGTGGTAAGTTAGTACCTCTTCACTGGACAGTTCTGTGTATTTCTGCTGTAATTAGCTAGCTCGCTCGTCTGTATTGTGAAAATTTGAGTTTATTATTTATGTCAATTACAGCTGTGCCCAAGACTTGTCGATGCTTTCTCAGGGGGAAACTTACTTAGCTCCTTTCTTTTCTTTACACAGAAAAAGTTAATAACAACAGTGTGCTGAGGTGAAATGAAAAAAAAACACAATTTAAAACAAGAGGCACTTGAGCTGCCTAACGTCCCGTCATAACCATCATGACATATTTAAGATAAGCAGTTATGCTCATATGGTCATTCATTCGGCTAATGAATGCTTTAATTGACAAATATTTCTATGTCAACATACTTTACTGTACTTTTCTTTACTGTATCTTAAAGTATTAAGGAGATATAGTAGTTTCAAGAAAAACAGTGGGACATAAGAAAAAGATACCCACTGTTGCTGTGTCTGTTTGTAGCAGTGATGGCTTCCTCTAGTTCGTCCTCACTACGCAGCATCTCTCTCGATGTTGACGTGGCGAAGTTGGCAGAAGGCGCTTCCAAAGCATTGATGTACCTACGACAAAAGCAAGAGCAATGGGTGTGTGAGTGAGTGTGAGTGATACAGCCTATATTAAAACCCTAACCTCCTACGCTGGGACTCAAACATCTCACCCCTAGCCTGTGGAGATTCATTATTTCAGCCTGATGCCCGATGTGTGCATCAGAATGAGTGTTTTGTTTTGTTGTTTATTACAGCCCTGAACATCCCAATCTAGATGTTCCTGTGATTATTTTCCTTTGATTTATTTGAATTAACTCTATTTTATTTCAGTTCATTTCACTTTAGTTTAGTTTTAAAAAATGAAGCTTTGCACACGTTCAATCAGGAAGACTACCTGGCTTGAATCTCCTCTTAATACTGTTGCTCTAGGTCAGTGATCCTCAAATCCGGGCCTCGGGGTCCAGAGTACTGCTGGTTTTCTATTCTGCCAGGTAGTTTCCATTCTAGCTGTCTAATCAGGGATTGATTAAGACCTGGGATGAATGCAATTAAGTCATGCGACCGTGGTGTAGTTTGTTTATAGCCTAACTTTGGCTTTTTACTTCTGGCTTTTGCATTTATGCTTCAAAAATCATAAAGTGGTGTTCATTTGTGAAGATTATCTTGCTGAACAAAACGTGTAAGTATCATAAACTTTTGTTTGCCACAGAGCTTATTTTCTGCAATAATCTAAAATCCAATGCAAAAATCCCATAGGCTTTTTGTCGAGGGAACCAGGGTGATGGTAACTTCCGGGTTGGCCTACAAAAATACGTCATCCCTGCACCACTCTATTGCAAACTGCCACATCTCATTACACCCCATTAATACTTTTATTCAATTGGAGCCACCGCCAAAGCCCATTTGGTTTCTGTTCATTGTCTAATAAAAGATTTATTTCAAATTTGGAATTTAGTATATTCTGGTTGAAATGTAAAACTGAATACAAAAAAAGTAAACTTCCAAAGACGGGAGACGGGGAATAAGCCACAGAGAGCTTTGAGTTTCCCCTTGACGCCCCCTGTGCTGTGTTCTCTCACCAGAAGCAGTCCTCCGTGTTGTTGGCGTTCTTGTAAACATAGACCCGATCCCAATCCTTCTTAAATGGGCAGGTTTTTTTCATGAAGTGGACAAAGAAGTCCGAAATCTTGCGGGCCGGCGGCAGGATGCGGGTCAGTTTGCTCTTGTAGTTGCATGATAAGCCAAAGCTGCCAGCGGAGATGACGGGAATGCTCAGGGTCAGGCCAATTTCTTCACTGAGGCAGATAACAAGGGGTCAGAGGTCAAAAGTCAACCAATAACATCAGTCAACTGAGATAGATAGATGATAGAAGAGAAAGAGTCATACTTACTCCACCAACTGGAAAGTGGCATATGTGCAGGAAGGCCCCAGCATGACACACCCCACAGCATTTTGATTCTGCAGAGCAATACAGCTCATTGCAGTTATTCTGTTATCATATGGTAGTTAGCATTATATGTCATGTTACATCAGCCTGTCTCTCAAAGGCGCCTTTATGGGCGCGTTGAATATCAAAAATATCATAAATTGATCATTTCTAAGAGTGTAAGTGTATGGTTTATGGAAAGACTGCCAGGGTTAGGAGCTCACTTTCCATAAACCATACACTTACACTCTTAGATATGATCAATTTATGATATTTATGATATTCAACGCATTACAGGTTATTTTGTTAAGTCTTGTAATTTACTTGGTGTACCCACGTTACCTCAACCTGCCTTGTCTACCTCTATTTCAATTAGTGATTTCCCTCATTTCCCAGAATGACTTTAAACAACCCCCAGAGAACAGGTGTGAACTTGTTGTGTTCAGTTGTGAGTTATATGTGTAGCTGGAGAGAGCAGTAGGGATTTTACATTCAAGAAAAAAACAAGTCGTGCCCCTTTCTCAAGTGCAACATGCCTTGGCTGCATTGCATTCTGGTCTATTGAGGCAATCAGTGGAGAAAACTGGTGTCTGTTTCTCTCTCGAGAAAGAACTCGACATTTGATGTAAACTCTATAATCTCAAATAAACAGATAGTGCTTTTGACCTCGCATTGCACAGGGTTGGGTCAGTCATAGCCACGGTAAACTCCATTTGGCTCCATAGTAGGAGATTGATTGATTGATTGATTGATTAATTGATTGATTGATTGGTTGGCTGGTTGGTTGATTGGTGCAAACTCACATGGAGCATCTTGATTATTTCCACTGCCTCGCAGGTGCTGCTCCCACAGCCCCGTCGTTTGTACAGTGTGGTGTTGAACCCATAGTAGTTAGCGGTCAAAGTGAAGTTTAAACCTTGGATAATGGAAAGAAGATAAGAGTTATTAATACTTACCAAAAATGAACTCATTAATCTCTCTGCGTTATTAAGATTAGATTAGACTGACGTTATTGTCCACCATACTGGAAATTTTGCCTTTGATTTCTCCTACCACGTATATTTGTGTAGTGTGTAGAATATGTGAATATGTGTAGTGCACATGAAATGGCAGCAGCAAGAGAAATACTGACAAAGAGTCAAAAAGTTTCATTACAAAACGAGATCCACCATTTGACAAATTGATTGCTGTGAAAGTAAAACACATTATGTAATATTATTGAAGTTACTAGTAACTCATGGTTTACCATTTTGAAAATTAGTTACTTATCCTCCCCAACAGTTTATGCTGAATTGAGCTTTCTGCTTTCTGTGCTAATGATTCACTGACTCTTCTCATGTTCTGAACTGATTAGCTCTTTCTTGCTGACTTCATTTGGTCCTGTTTCAGTGATGAGTTCTTCAGTCTTGGTTACATTCATTTCTGATTTGCTTGCTCGACAGCAGTTTTGGAGTACAGAGCAGGTTGAAATAGGCCTCCTCATGATAAAACCAATATGGGCAATATCATCTTTTGTGGCTCAACATGGAAAAACAGGCTTATTGTGGGGATAGTGTTTTTGTTTTTCAGCCTTCTAAAAATAAGATTTAAAGACTAAATAAGACTAAATAACATGTTAAAGTTAATGGTCGATGGACGATTCTGGCTGTTTGATCTGTTCAGAAATTTGAATGAGGTCAATTTATCTTCTCACAGAGGACGTAAGGCAGATGCTGACAACGACATTAATAATGAACATACAGAACTCTGCGGCTCTATCGATAGGGCATTGATGGTTTGATAAGCTTAAACACTTAAAACATAAAATATAAACTATCCCAACACTATTTTATTAGTAGTCTATTGATCAGTTAATACTTTAATGCAAGGATTGGATCTCTAGTAATAACCATGAGAACCCCAGCAGCATTTAACTATTGTTCAGACAATGTAAGTCAACCGGTGCCAAGCAATACATGTCAGATTTTTTGCCATATTATAAGTGTTGCTCTATTACATGCTGATTAACAGAATAAAATTTGACCAAGTCATCCAAACCGTTCCAGTTTCACCTGGCCTCTAAACTAGTCTCAAAGAAAGATCACCATCATTAGGAACTTTCAGTTTCTACCTGATGCGTTGTTTAGTCTTCTGTCCATTTCAATTGCTCGTTTCACAGCCGCCTTCACATATTGCAGACTCCATGCATAAGTGTTGTCCTCCAGGAGCACAACATTCAAGGTGTATTTAGGTTTGGATAACAAACAGTCATCCAGCATCTTATTGGCGACCACCACCACTATCAAGACTCCTAGGTATGGTAAACAATGTGCCTTGTACATTGTGATTGTTGAGATATTTGTTTTTCCCAAAAATCTATTCCCCCCCCCACACACAATTTCTACATGTCAAAAATACCCTTAAGCTATCTCGGAAGATGGGAGGTAGGAGAATTCAGGTTTGTCCGCCACAACAGATCATTCCCAACAAGGACTCTCCATAAAGCAGAAGTCAACAGGACTCTTCAATGACCAAGCAAAAGCCACCGTCACTCTTCGTGGCACTCCCCAGGTAGAAATAAGCTCTTGGAGAACTTGACCCAAACCACCAAGAAGATGTTGAATCCAAATGAATACAAAAAAGAAGACTTTATCCAAGTTGGTCCTCTGTCGAAAGCCCGAGATCAATGTGCCTCCAGGTTGGTACGAGCTCATCCCCTTGTTCTCCAATGCGTTAATGAACAACTGCCAAGTGACAGCCGGTGCGCCAGTAAAAGGGAGGGAAGGGCAGAAAAGACTCTCACACTCCATCTAGATTGACGCCTCATTTAGGAACTCACTGAAATCATAGCTCATCCTGTTTAGAAACATGCAGTTCAGGCCCACTTGCTTATTACAACTCATATTTGAGTAACAGTAAACGTTCACATTTGCAAAACCCCAGAAAAATGTATTTCGATCAGGTTTGTTTTCTTGTAATGAACATTAACCAGTGTGTCAGTGATAGCCTATACTTTGTATTACCAATATTGCTGCTGCATGTACATCTGGCAATATCAGATTAAATCTAGTTGTGACCATTAGATTGATGACAGAAAATGGTGTACTGAGGTAAAGGAATGCCAACCAGCAGGAACAAACCATATAGCCGGCAAGGAGTCATTACCAACATACATAGAGACAAGGGAATCAATACATCTCACTTTATGTTCTTTCCACACTCCAGTGTGTCCTGAAGACTTCATGTTCAGAGCAGGGGGGCGGGGGGCTTACATGGTGACAGGGGCGAAGGTCACAACAGGCCATAAAAGTGAAGGCTTTGTGTGGAGCTGATAAATATTGTCTGTTATAAAAGCAGGGTGGATTAAGCCTATAAAGTCTTAGCCACACCACTCATAAACCAGCGTTGCCTCATTTTGTGAACTACACATTTGCGTAGCCAAGGGATATTTCTTTTTTTATAATGAATCACTCTCCCAAATCAAATGTGCAGATTTCAAACAGATGGAACGGGAATTTGAGCAGATTGTAAGGGCGTAGACTAACCGTGGAGTTTTATTCTTATCATTTAGACTAAAATAATAAATACTCTCAAGTTAAAACAGACACTCTATAAATCATTTTTCATTCATTACCCTTCCATAAGAAGATAACACACATGCCACTGTCCAAACACTTTTAATGATCACTGTTGAGCTGCCTATTTATTGTTTTACTATCAATCCCTCCTCCATAAACACACTGTAGTCCTATCGCTATTCCTATATCTAGTTCTACCATCTCCTTGTGCTTCCCTATTAATGAGAGGTAAAACAATCCTAACTTGTGTCTAATGCAGGTTCACTGTGGGTGTGCACGGAAAACTTATATTTGAATATTATTTGTTTTTTGTGACTGTTTAGTGATTGGTAGAATGTCACAATTTTGTTTGTAAAAGGTCAGAAGGAAGGTCAGACAGAGGCAGAAAAAAGATGCTTGGTTTGAACGTTCAACCCTGTTTGTCTTTTTTTCTCCCTAAATGAGATGAAGTCCACCGTCTTGTGTGTCATTTACATCATGTATCGAACCTATAAAGGAAAAATCTCAATTCTGGTCTTACTGGAGCTCAGTTCTGCCTTCAACACTGCACACAAAATTCTGCTAGACAGGTTAGAAAACTGGATTGGATTTTCAGGCACTGTCCTTATTTGGTTTAGACCCTATCTGCATGACAGGAACTGTTTTGTCTCTATTGGAAACTTTGAATCTGAGCGAATTTACATGACATGCAGAGTTCCCCAAGGATCAATACTTGGCCCTCTTCTGTTCAATCTTTACATGCTCCCATTAGGCTGAATATTACAAAATAACAAAATAGCCTGCCATAATTATGCAGATGACACCCAAATCTACTTAGCTCTCTTACCAAGCAACTGTGGTGCCATTGACTTGCTTTGTCAGTACATCAAACAAATCAGTACTTGGATGCATTTTCTTCAGCTAAATAAGGACAAAATTGAGGTAATTGTCTTTGGTGCCCATGATGAAAAGCTGAAAGTCAGTGCTCACCTTGACTCTCTGTCTTTACAGACTAAAAGCCAAGCCAGAAATCTTGGTGTTAGTCTAAATTTTAATAGCCATATCAACTTAATAACAAAGTCAGCCTATTATCATCTGACAAATATGGCAAGAATAAGAGGATTCATGTCTAAACAAGACCTAGAAAAGCTTATCCACGCTTTTATTTTATTATAGTCTTCAGCCAGGCCTATCTAAAAGAGCTCTTTGACAACTTTAGCTTGTTCAAAACACCACTGCTAGAGTCCTACCCAAAACTAATTAAACATGTGTACAAATCAACGGTTTAGAACCAAAATACATTTCTGACCTGCTTTTACCATACAAACCCACTGGACACTAAGGTCATCTGGGACTGGTCTACTAACTAGTTAAAACCAAACATGGTGAGGCTGGGGTCAGTTATTATGCTACACACACCTGAACAAACTTCCAGAAGACCTGAGATATGCCATGATATCATGCATATGATTCACAGCACTCCTGCATTTATTCATTCTTTTTATGCTTTTTTTAGAAGTCTCTTTTGCCTTGTTTTCTTTGCTTTATTTATTTGATTTGATTTGATTCTATTTTATTCTGTATTTATGTGAATCACTTTGTATATGAAAGGTTCTATACTTAAACTATACTATAAACTAACTATACTATAAACTTGCCTTGCCTATAATTAACACCAAAACCCACTATTATAGTATTACTCTATGGTACCACAATATAAAACAAACAAAATATATATATTTTGAACCGCACTCAAAATTTCTAAAGGTGCATTGCAGTGTGTCCTGACCTGCTCTGGATTCAGAAGATTTTCAGCCCTCAGCTTCCTGCCTGGCTATCACCTTGTAGGGTTTTAAACATCTTAAACAAACACACACACCGCAGAGTGCCTCTGATATTATAGTAGCACGGTTGGCTTGGGCCACCCAGCCATTTAGACCCATTACAGTTTCACGCTGAGAGGGCTTCCGTCTCATCACACCCTTGGTCAGAGGGAGGAAATAGTAATGTGTTAAAAGGAACAAGACACTCTGTTTTATTGTCTCATTACAGCTATTTGATGGCAACTGGACAGTAAGATGTGAGCGAGACTATATGGCGGTTGTTATTGTTACTCTGAGAAAGCGGGTCTGAATTAACACTTTCGACTGAGCATAAAAATAGATAAAGCTATTTTAATAGGGCCATTCAGCTACTCTTGCACACGTACACACACGTACACACACGCACACACACACACACCCACGCATGCACACACACACACACACACCTTCATACAGTATATGTAGTGTTGTATTGTTTATTTGTATTGTATTATTGTTGTATTGTTTAGCCTGATGTTGTAACAGCAGTCTCCTAAATAATCTGCCATTCCACTAAATCAAAGATTAAAGAGTAAATCTGTTTCTTAACAACCAATTACCTCCAACACTCCTCTCTCTCTCTCACACACACACACACACACACACACACACAGAAACGCACACACACTCACATTGCTGCGTTAATGCATGGTAGTCATATGAACAGATACATGTCTCTCTCTAACACAGATGGTCTTTTAAACCCCCATAATGCTCATAACTTCAGAACTGTTGCACTTTATGCTGTTTGTTCTTACACTGTATCTTCCCCATACATCAAAGCTGTAAAACCCAATAGGCTATAGGGTACTGCCTTGTTATTTTCACTGACCGCACACAATAACACGTCTGTCATAGCTTTTTTCATTCCCCATTTGCCATATGTTGTCTTACTACTACTATTTATCTATTAAATCGTCCGATGTCAAAGTGGACAATAGCATCATCTGTGGCACCAGCTCTGCCTCACTTCTGGCTTTGGTCACTTCACATTTAGTCTGACTGAGCTGTTGATTCAATGATTGGTAATATGTGGCAGCTAACAAATGTTTTTAAAGTGTTTCAAGGCTACATTTCTTGAATTCATATCATTTCTGGGCAAAAAATAGGATTAGATTATTATTATAGATTATTTCCATCGATTGGGTTCTACCCTTCAATAATCAGTGTACAGTGTGAACCCATAACTGAGTGGGAGTTTAGTTTAGTTGCTTGAAATCCTTTGAAGACAGTATTTGTTGACAGAATTACCCTGCAGGAAGAGTCTTGGGTTTCTGACTCACCGTGACTGCAGGGTTCGTTGGAGGTGAGGTCAAAGTCAGACAGCGAGACATATTTATAATTTAAGCAGGTAATGATTAGTCTGTTTATGATTTGTCACTATTTGTCCTCTGGTACCTCGCTCCATAGACTATTTGGCCCTATTGATTGGTAGCTTATGAATAGGTCATGCAATAAAATGACTTGATAAAGCCGAAGTAATGAGGGCAACACCAACAACACAGGCATACCAGGCAAAGGGTCTGAAACAGAGGTGCAAAAACACACACACACACACACACAGACAGACACAGACAGAGAGCGAGAGTACACTGTATTCCAGATAAAACTGCTTTTTTACAGTAATATTATCACCAATTTTGAACCTCAGGCCCAAGCAGTGTTGATTTATGATTGTTGTTAAAGATAAAACATCCTGGTGGTTTATGATTTATGGTGCCAGTATTAAGCCTATCGCCTCCGGCAATACTGCCCCGGTCATTCACATCTGCCAAATGCTTAATCATATATTATCAAAAAGATCAAGCGTCTTTGGAATTCAGTTTGTTTCATTTCCTGCATCTGTATAAAAATACCCTCTCAACTGAAAACAGAATGCAGTGATGTTTAGTTTTTTAGCTTTTAGTTTGCACCACAGGTACGATTTGATGTGTTTTTCAGTTTTGCTTTGCAGATGTAATGTATTGATAATCAATGTATGGCATTGATGGCTATGTGCCTGGCTTCCTCTTGGTGAGCACAGTAGTACATCAATTCAATCAACACAGCTGTGTGACTTTGGGTGGATTTTGTGTATTTACACATTAATATTAAATCCATTGGAATTTCCTCGAGTGATTGATTTGTAGATCAATGGTGGCGAGTTTGGCGACTATATTTTATTGGGTGAAAGGACTTCTGCACTGCAGCAATGACAATAGAATAGTGTCTAGTGGTGTCTTATACAGCTCTGTTTTGGTCCGCATGTTTTAAATTGTTCTCCACCCCTGTCATCTCTTACTATCTTCACTCACTAACCTGAGGAAAGTTATTATATGTCAATGAGTACAATCCACCTGTTGTCATGGTCAGCAGAGACAGATTCTCAAACCCGTTTCTTTCTTCCATTCTGCCCTCTTGTGGGGGTCATGGCTCAGTGGAGGGAAAATTCTGCCAAAAAGATATTCTTTGTGAATATCTTGATTTTTATTTGAAACCGTGACTGGTGTAGCTATAGGTGCAGTATCATACTCAATTCTACACTCACAATTAACATTTAAAATAAACTATTGAAAGGATTAAGAACATAAACATTTGTTTGTTCTGAAGTCAAAGCTTGACTTTTATGGTCATAATAATTTAATCAAGAGGGGGAAACATGATTGCAGGATATGGCATGCATGAAGTCATATGGTCCATGGTTAGACCAATACATTGGTTTGCTTATATATTGGGACAATGTTGGACTTTTATTAAATATTAGATATCAACCAGTCATGTCGTCCACCGCCGATATGATTGGAGGTCCTCCCTGCCCACAGCTACAGAAAAATAATCTGTAAAACCTTTAATAAATTGTATTTATTTTGCACATTTAGTTTAATAATTCAATTCTTCAATAATTAAATGAATTCCTCATTTAAAAGTAGCAATGCATCCCAGAGCTTCCCTGCAATTTAATAGGTGGTGGGTCACCCTGCCTTAAAGAGCTGCTAACCCTAAATGACTCATTAGTCATTAGTCTGAGTTTCAATGTTCAGTGAGTTTTTGTGTCATTACAACAACGAGAAACAACAAAATTGTTATTTTTTTAGGTATTTAATATCTGCACATAATATTGGCTATCAATAGTTTCAATCTAAAACAGTATCGGCCTTCAAAAACCCATATAAATCAAACCATAATATCTGTTGTATCATGCATCATTTTACACCAGCAATGAAAATTTTAGTCTTCTCAGTCTGAACAGGCCAATGAATGCATTTTTAGGCAAACCAATTAAAAGGCTGATAAATGTTGAACAATAACAGATATATTTGAAGAGCACTTTTCTTAACAAAGTTACAAAGCACTTTAAAATAAATTAACAGACAGTGCGATATTATGGCCCACAGCTGATGACAGGACACACAGAATAGGAACAAGTCATGTCAGTTCAGTTGTAGGTGAAAGGTCAGCTGGCTGAATCTCTGCCTTGAGCTACATGCCTCTGGTGTTTATGTGGCGCAGGTATCCGCCCATGTCATACGTCATAACCCATACCGGTGTGTGATTGGCTGCTGGGTGTGTTCAGCCGATTAGTTAACGTTGCAAAGAAAAGCGAAACATTATCATGGTGTGAACCCGCTCGTTACCGGAGCCAAATCGAGCCGAATCAAGTAACGGGGCAGCAGAACTGTGGACCAGAAGCAGCTCTCAACTCTCATAGGAAGATTTACTTGAAGCATATATTTATTTCACTGAATACCCAGAATATAGTGTTATTTATAGTGTATATATAGCGTATAGTGCTTTTTTGTCTTTTGCATGAAGGTGGACTTGTAATAATAATCTAAACATTATCTACTGGTGTAAATAAACACACAGAAGAAGAAATGGGTGACTCGAAGGGCTTCTCGTCAGACCGAAATATCCTCTGCCTGTTTGACGTGGACGGCACTCTCACACCACCAAGAGAGGTGAGCAGAAACCAGCGATTGTTATAAGCCTTGTTATAAGCCTTTATAACAAGATGTAAGCTATGCAACTATGCAATTTGCTTTTCTTTAAACTTCATGCAACACATTCAGACCAGTCGGTATCGCAGTGCATTAGATGCCTTTCCTCTTGTATTCCTTTGCTGGAGCTCCTTGTCCTCTCAGGTCGACGGATCGTCTCTTCGGCTTCATAAATGGCTTTGAATTAATGTCAGTGTGGCTTTTACAGCTTTACAGTCCAGACAAACAGCACCCTGCGTCCTCTTCAGCTCTGATACTCTTGAACAGGCTTCATTCATACTGCTGGCCATGCACACTTTGTAAACACACATACACACACACCTTAACTGCAGAAGCCTCAGGACTGCCCTATAGCTGCTGAGCAGGGTTACCATCCTTGTTTACATCGTCTCTTATCAGAAAGGGAAACAGCCCCAACCGGGTAGTCCATATGAGCTTGAATGACTTTGACATCAGATGTTATCATCATCCATTCAGCCTCCAGAGCGAAGTGCACACCACAATCTTAGAAATGCCAATCACTAAGATGTCAGTCCCTGAGAATTACCTTGATTGACTCAACTCTGCACCACTTGCACCAGTGTTGTTGTTGTTTTTTTTGGTTTTTATTACAATTGTGAACATATTGAATTCATGACCATGATTGAATTCAACCTTCTCTGTGTGTTTGACTCATTTCAGTCATGCAAGAGAAAATAAAAATATGAATGAAATAAATCAGTATTTGAGACAGAAAGAAGGATGACGGAAAACCTGTGTTTGTAGACAAGTAGGATGTGTTTCCCTGTATGTGTGTGTGTGTGTGTGTGTGGCGCATACAACAAAGAACAAACCCATCGCCCTAATATTACATAATTCAGTTTCCCTTGTGTGAGCCCAGGCATTTTTCTCTCTCAGCCCAATTGTCTGAAAAAATGTGTGTGGATGAGGAGACTGGAGCTGATCCAAACCGGAGGAGCAGATGGAAGTCAAACGTATTTCTCTTCCTGTTTACTTGGTTTTCTTTGCAAGGGCACTCCATCTGTGCACTCCATATCAGCGTGAAGGCAAACACACAGGCAAAACCACGCCCTCATTTTGACTGTCTGAACTGTATCTATTTACCTTTTTAATGGTAATGGGTGTAGGAGCATTCATGCACGTGTGTGTATGAGAGAGAGAGATCTCTACCAATTCACACAAGGTAACTGTTTGATGTTTTGCTTATCCCTGTGAAATACAAATCTCATGAAGTGGTGCTTTCCTGAAGGTCATGAAGTTTGTGCTTTAGAGCCTTGCTCAAGGGCATTTTGTCTACGTTTGCGGCAGATGTAATATCAGCCAACCTGCCGCTGCCAGCCAACAGCCTGAGTACACCTTGAAACTATCAAACTTTCAGTAGTTGTTAGTCAGCCTCTCTGCGTCTAAGCTTACCTGCCTTATGAGTTTCCTGTTTGCAGAAAATCGACCCACAGCTGGATGACTTTTTCCAGACTCTGCGGGGGAAAGTGAAGATCGGCATTGTGGGAGGATCGGACTACTCCAAGATTGCAGAGCAGCTCGGGGAGGGGGATGATGGTGAGCGTTCCTCTTCCTGTCTCCATCTCATATGGATGGCCTATATACTGTACACCCAGCTGTGACTTTTCATGTCATTTCTGCTTTATTGTAAAACCATTTAGCAGCAAGTGACCAGGAGGATAGGAGCGGGTTGGAGATAAATATAGAATATAGGACAGAACGTAGACTCAAACTCAAAGTGTCTGGAGTACATGCACCTTAATCCAGCGATAGAGCTCTGCTATGGCATTGTTTTTAGTTAGAAAGCCACAAAGAGGATCAAAACACAATTCCCAGGACTCTGTTGGAACTAGTTCTAACTAATGATGACTCTCATGTTCCTGCATTCATTCATGATGACTGTGTCTTTGCTGTCATGCGATTTCACAACAGCAATCTGAAGCCCTCAATTCACACCCGTCTATAAATAATGAACATACCAAACACAGTCATCTGCGTCAAAGGTGACGTGTGTGCTCACACGGCGACTCCAGCGGTCTGGTTTTGTTTACTCACGCACCAAACCTGCTGCCAAAACCCAAATGAATTTACACACAGATAGATTCATCATTCAATATTAGGCTATAGCTGCCCTGCAAACATCTTGTGCCAAGGGTGACGCAATACTTTTTCTTAGCTCATTGAGGGGATGGGGATTAATTCCCATCTTCTCCATACTAAATGATACGCTGCAGCAACAACATATAGTAAAATGTTCCTCTGAATGGGTTGAAAATGCCTTAAAAAATGTTGATGCAATAATAATGTTTACTAATAATGTAATAACTTGAGTATTGCATTCTTCATATTCTTATGTGTTATCATTTACTTGTGAAGTAATTGCTGGTTAATGTAATAACCTGATATTATTAGAGAAAATGGTTTTATTACATTTTCCACCCATTTAGAAGGATATGCTAGTTACTTTTCCACTGGCCAAGGTTAAGAGTCCATCGCACAAATAACTATTATGGCTTTCTGAGCAGTTCTCTCTTTAGATGTATGTGTTGTAGTGCACCAGTCCAATGTTGAAGGCCACAGAGCAGAGAGAGGACCTATAGGCCAAAGTGAAAGGGAAGGTCAAACAGATTAAACTTCACTTTTCCAGGTAGCGGTACATACACAGTAATCTGCTACCAGACGTAATCCCTCCGAGGTAAATACAGCAGCAGGTTGTTCTGTTGTCATCTACTGTATTCAACCCTTAGTGGAAGAGCAATGTGATTATTTGTAGTTTTGCTGTCTGTGTTATTAATTGTTAATTTTTAATTGTTTCTATCATGTAACAGATTTTCCCTATTTTCTCTCTTGCAGTGATAAACAAGTTTGACTATGTATTTGCGGAGAACGGCACAGTGCAGTACAAAGATGGGAAACTCCTCTCAAAACATGTACGTGTGTGAACAGAACACAGGACATTGTATATGGGATATTATGTTGTCATGGTCCCGTCTGTCTGTCATTCTTGTGAACACAGTAACTCAAGAACAATACATGATAGAAACGTCATACTTAGACAGCATGTACCCGCTATGGAGTAGATGATCTGATTAGATTTTGGAGCAAGAGGAAATTGGTTTTCTTGAAACTCCTGTAACTCAAGTATGTTGACAACAATTAGATTAGGGAGATGTTTGGATATGTGGGAACGCCTCTATAACATCTTACTTCTACCTCACTGAATGTAAATAATACACACTTACGCCGTACTGAGATCCTCACAAGGGAGGAGACAATAACATTGGAGGAAAAATCTCCATTGTTTTTTGTGTGTGTTTTTTTATGTGTGGAATTGGAAATACATTGGACTTTTTGGTCAAAATTCACAACGCTGGTTGACATTTGCACTTTTACCGTGTGTTTTTAGCTACAAAACCACAAACAAGTGGGACTGAACAGAATCTGTGCTTGTGTGTTTTTGGTATGTGGTATTCTTCCAACCTGGCAGGCCATTCAGAACCAGATAGGAGAGGAGCTGCTACAGGACCTGATCAACTTCTGCCTCAGCTACATGGGGCTCATCAAGCTACCCAAGAAAAGGTGTGGCACACACACATACACACACTCCCATTACTCACATGCTTACATGCACACACACATGCTTGTGTCAGTCTCATGGGTAGACTTGGTGTTATGGTTCTCCTGTTGAATCTTTACATGTGGTTCTTCTTCTCCCAGAGGAACTTTCATTGAGTTCCGCAATGGAATGCTGAACATTTCCCCGATTGGCCGGAGCTGCACACTGGAAGAGCGAATCGAATTCTCTGAAATAGACAAGGTAGAGTACAGAGAGTAGAGCAGAAAGTGATCAAATTGCCATCCATTTGCTTCATGGGGCTATTATTTATTTATTTATTTTATTTAACCGGGAAATCTCTTGAGGTGCAGTATCTCTTTTACAACAGAGACAGCAGCATTAACAATCACAGCTGAACATGCAAAACAGAGCAGATGAAATGCATACAAGTGCAACAAATAATGAACGGGGAAAGGGAGAGACTTGTCTACTAGAACTAGAAGCAATGACACACTTCCAATAAAGTGACTTCAATTTAGTTTAACCAAGCCGCATAGATTGTCCCATAATGTTGATGTAACTCTCTCGAGACAGGTTGTCTCTCTCTCTCTATTTGGTTTTGTGAGATGGCCTCAATTAAGCAAGGGTGAGAGAGAGAGAGAAAGGGAGAGAGAAAGAGAGAGAGAAAAAAGGGGGGAAAAGTCAAAACAATGTTGAGCTTTCAAGAGTGCTTAACAGGCGGCCCATTGATGGTTCCCAGTCATGTGATGTGGAGGAAGCTGATAGAGGATGGACAGAGGTTCAATCTGGTTATGAGATCCAGCTGGATGTGTACATAAAAATGTTACAAATTAAAAATGAATGGACAACAGAGCAGATAATAGTAGAACATTACCATCAAGGGTAAGAATAAGAATAAGCTTTATAGGACTTTGTATAGGACACAAAATAATAATACAAAATAAATCTTAAAAATAGACAGAACAACAAAATAAAACATGGAAGTAAAAGTTAAATAAAGTAGCAATAAAACAGGAGAAATAAACCCAGGTATTAATAAAAGGCCTTTTTATAAAAATGAGTTTTGTGGAGGGATTTAAATGAAGAAACTGATTTGACTAACCTCAGTTTGTCAGGCAGGTCATCAAGTCATCAGTCCAGGGGGCCTGATGGCAAAAGCCTGGTTACCTTTTGTCTTTAGTCAGGACAAAAGATTTTAGGTTACGCTCCGGCTCATAGAGGCTTAAAAGGTCAGTGAAGTAGCCAAAAGCCTGCAGAGCCTAAAGCCTAAACCTGACTGGTAGGCCGTGAAGGGAGGCTGAACCTGGTTGATATGGTCCCATTTCTTTAATTCAGTTAAAAGTCTGGCTGCTGCATTTTGCACTAACTGCAAATGGGAGAGGGACTTTTGGCCACGGAGTAGGGAGAGTTACTGTAGTCTAACCGAGATGAGATAAAATATGATGACTCCTTTCTCCCTTTCCTCACAGAGAGAGAAGATCAGGGAGAAATTTGTTGCTGCGCTGAAAGAGGAGTTTGCTGGGAAGGGACTACGGTTCACTAGAGGTGAGACAGTCTTATACACCAGAGGCAGCTGGCACAGATACATGTGAGTTTCCAGGGAGATGCAAGAAAGGATCTAATTAGTTCACCCAGGTCTGTGTGACTTTGTAGTCGTTAGCACCCCGGATGCCAAAAACACATAATATAATGGCACTTTACCCAGACTAGTCCATTGGCATTGGCTGAAAAGTGTCCTAGTTGTTTTCCAGTGGCCACTAAACATTATTCTGTGTTATCGTGTCATTCAGTTATGTAATCGGTAGTTTCCGCCAGGCAATCTGGTCAATAACGCATCCCAACCAAGCTGATATGTCCCATAAAAAATGGACCTGGCTGCTAACCCTTGGTGCTAACCAGGGAGCTAGTTAGCAATCTCTCTTGCTTTCTCCTGTTTTTTGTTCTCACGTTTGTGCTCTGCTTTGAAGAAAACATTTCAGTACAGATGCGTTGGTAGCTTTAGAGTTAAAGTCCAAACACTGATGCACATTCTTTACCACACCACCGTCCTACCCATAATCACACTAAACAGAACAGACAAACCCGTTTTTGTTGCACTACACATCCATTTGTCCAGTTGTTTCTTATCTCTGTGTTAAATAAGACCCATCTCCCTCACGTGGACATTGGAGCACTTAGGTTATCTATCACACATATGCACACACACACACACACATTTATCACATCATAGGAGCGAGGGATGAGATGTTTTTCTCTGGTTAATAAGATACTTCCTGTTTGCATTCTTGCATGCTACGTGTGAGGTTGTGTGAGTTTCAGCTAATGACCTGTAAAACTTGAAAAACAGTTGAGATAGATAAACAGCTGAAGACGAGACAGATCAGCTTGTTTTTGCTCTCCCTGCCAACGCCTCTAGGCTTGTAGCAGAAGGGTAAATTCGTACTGAGAGTACGACGACTTCTGACACACATATAGTTAAATTTCACACAGACACACACACACATACATTATGTCATATGTCTGACCTATTGATTAATACACAGGACAAGATGTTACTATCCCTTATGCCTTCATGTGTTCGCAGACACATGAAGTTACATAGATGCACACACACGTATTGTAAATATGGACAGTTCCGCTGTGACTTATAAATGCTTTATATCCATTTTGGAAGAAACAAAACACCTGAAGTATAGAAGGCCTTGTCTGGAAACGTGTTACCGTCTTGGGTCAGTCTTAGGTCAAACCGATGTCCTCCCTCACTTCTCTACTGCCTTAATCCTTTTATTGTTTTAGTGTAGTTAGTTTAGAACTATATAAGCTCCCATGTAGTGAGAAGGTTTACCAGCCCACCATCATTGATGCTTGTGGACTCACATTCTTTCTCTCCTTATACGTATTAAATCTACTAACCGAATTGTTGTCTTGCATCTGCTGATGATTGACATGAAGATTGAGGAACCTCGCTTGAAGCGCTCAGATTTCCGCCACATTACCCTCTGCACTTTAATAACTGCTATCACTGCCACGCACAAATACACATTTGCTCACACACATACACACACTCAGGTTGCTGAAGTGGAAAGCAATGTGAGCATTTGCCATAGTGGAGTCAGTGATATTGCAGTTTTATTACTGTTTGTACTGTTGCCTTTGACAGTGAAGAAGAGCCAAGCGCATGACTGAGTATGGAGGATTTATTGAAGGTTTATTAGTTTGCCTTCCGTAGCTTATAGCTGCTGCCCTTGTTAGGTGATGTTGCTGATCTCTGCCATACATGTTACATAAACCTGAGATTCTTCTTCCGTACAATATGTTTCCCTCAATTAGCCAATCTCCATGAAAGGATCGGTAAGGTTTCATCTTATTTCTATATTATTTTTCAAATTACTTTTCAGTTTAGCATAGTAGGTCTTAGTTTTCTCAGCCAAAATGAACTGGAGTGATGACTAATTTAAGACATGATGGTGCAGCTGTTGAAGAGTAGCTTTTGTTTTGAAGGGGAGATATAGGAGAATGGAGGTATTATCAGATTTTTTTTTGGAGGAGGGGAAAAAGGTAATGAAGTGCTTGTGGTGCTAAATGATGATGTTGAATAATACAGTTTGATATCTATAAGAGATCTTGTCTGATTCCTCAGTGTTATAAGTTGAGTAAGTTCATTCATTCACATTTATTTCCATTAATGGGAATGGAAGACGGTTATACACATACACACATTCACCTCAAGGCAGATTCGACTTTTGTCATTGCTGTTGGCAAGCCCTGGGCAAGGGTTGGTGTTTAGGAAGGAGGTGTGTGTGGGTGTGTAAGGAAAACACACCCTCTGATTGGCTGGTTTCTCCTCAGCTTTTGCCTTTTGTAAGTGGCTCTTTAACTCTTCAGCTAAGCAGTTATAGCAGTGGGAAGACTGAGCTGAAAGGGGGCATGAGGGAAAATTAAAACTGTTGTCTTGTGTCAAGCTTTGTAGGAGGCTTTTCATGACACATTTCATGGGTCAAGCACCATTATGTTATTTTGTATTGGAGGTTTTTCTATGGGTTTTTAAGTGAAAAAATAGCACGTGACTGTGATATCTGAGTAGTATAGTGTGGATACAAGATTATACAAAACAAACATTGCAACAATCATCTTTTCTCTGAGTCATAATCAACTGGGTTACACATTTATTTCTAGGGAATTTTAGAATCCAAGGAATTTATCATAATCAAATATTAACCGAGCAGACTGAAGTTAAAAAAACAGGAACCAAAGACTCAGTGACTCAGTGGTCTAAGGCGCATCCAGCCAGGGACCTTTGTTGCATGTCATGCCACCTTTCACCCAATCTTTCCTGTGTCTCTCTACTGCTGTCTAAATGCCAAACAATACTCTTTAAAAAAAACAAAAAAACAGAGAGTGCAATGTGGCTCTGTTTCCGTGACATGGATGCCTGCCAAGATTGTCACCACAAACAAGGCTGTTCCCTGTTGGACAAAGACCTAATGTCTCAGCCATCGGTCACAGTCGCTGCCTAGAGTGTAAATAAAGTTTGTTCTGCAGAACTGAGCACAGCTAAGGGAGCTGTCCTGTGTAAATACAGTTGGACTGGAAGTTTGCATGAAGGAAAGTGTTCAGCAGCATATTGGCTGTACTGGTTAATGAATATTACACTGTAAATACAACTGTAACACTGTTTTCCTCTGCTCTTGCTGTCCCTTCTCTTACATATCTTTTCGCAAATATCTCTTAGTGATGTCTGATCATGTCAGAGATTTTTTTTGCCTCTTCAAAATAATCTGCTCAGGGAATTTGTTGTGTTAAAATTAATTGACGTTAACTTCTACCATTGCATCCCTGTTTGTTTAGGCGGTCTCATCAGTTTCGACATATTCCCGGAGGGCTGGGACAAGAGACTGTGCCTGGAGCTGCTGGAGACAGAGGGCCTGGACACTATCTACTTCTTCGGCAACGAGACCTCGTCTGTAAGTTCAGAGAGGGAAATGGTAGAAGAGGGCTGGATGCAGTTCTGTAAGAATACTCCTATTATGTATACAGATCACTTGAGGTGGATACAGATGTGGATAATAATTTCCAATAATAATAATTTAAGGATAATTCTGGCTATGGTGAATGTTAAGCCCATTTTCCAGAGTTCCCTCTCTCCCTTGTGAAATTCACGTAGGTTTTTTTATGGTAACCTGTCGTTGGAGGGGTTTAGTAGATGTCCTACAATTTACCTATACTTCATACATTTTGAAACAAGTCTAGTAGCAG
>CABFOQ010037027.1:0-11746 GCA_900660455.1 Gephyroberyx darwinii | reverse complement strand
CTTCTCTCCCTCAGGAAGGGGAAGGAGAGGGAGAGAGGGGCGTTGGGGGAGCGTATCGGGGTCTCCGAGGACGAGGTGAGGCTGGGGTCCGCCATGTCCGAAGCAATTTGGAGAGTGTGGAGAGAGTGTGTGCACTCGGCTTCTCAACAGTGCTGCTGCTCTTCACACCGCAGATTGCTGGTGAGCTGCTGACACTGTCACCTGTCTGTTAGTGTCTCTGTGGGTTTGTCTTTTCACAAGGCCTGCCTCAGTGTCAGAGGCAAGCAATTATCCAGGTCACCGCTGTCGTTTCAAGTCTATCAGGAGGTCTTGCTGTGAGGGGAGACCAGAGGGAGAAAGGGAGGGAGAGGAGAGACTTGTCATATGGCTTTAAATTGATGGAGGAGAAGAGGGTTGAGAGAGGGCATCCTGCTAACAAAAACCCTAGTCAAGTCAGAAACCACTAGTAATAGACATAGTCTTCTCTGCAATATGAAATAGCACAGATATTTTCCTTGGGCCATAGGAAATTTCCCTTTGGCTCAGTTGGTAGCTAACTGGATCCCCAGTGGAAGAAGGCTTACAATCCCATATGGTTATCCTACATGATTTATCTCTCAAGGAAGACTACTCAAAACATTTATAGCATTCAAGATTTTCATCTGTTACAAATAGTCAAATCTATGAAAATACCCTTCATTTAGTAGGGTGAACTTGCCCTTAAATATCTGATCTACTATCAGTATTGCCCACAGGTTAGGATAAGGGGTAGTTGCGTTGATCTCTTGTCAGTGTTCAAGGGCAAATTCACCCCAAAGACATCATTAACACTAAGACTAGGTGTTGAGAATTGGTTCCAATTCAGTCATGGTGCCAAATTGTCCAATTCTTCAGAATCAATAAGCTCCTGTGATGCTCAGCAGGATGATGTTTGTTCTGACAGCTGTGCGACGTTTGGATCTTTTGGTGTGCAACTGATTGCAAACAATGACGTATTTCGACGTTAGGGCGCTTCATTAAATCTGTTAGTAGTCTATTCCCCCCTAAAATATATCGAACAGTAATCAATAAGGGAATCTCTAAGGAATCAAATTGACAAAGATAATGGGAAACGGCATCGTGGTAAATGCCCAGTCTTAATTAACACAGATTATCTTATTACCAGATGATATCCATGATGCACACAGTGTAAACAAGCATAGACAATAAACAGCAAGTCTTATAGTGAAGCTCGACATGGTGCATTTTCACTACTGTTGCTCCTCGAGCTGCAGGACATCGTCTGACAGACATCTGAAAATAGACTAGAAACAGAAGCGTCCATTGTGTGTGCTTGGAGGAGGACGGGGACAGCAGGGCTGCACAGTTTTGATCCAGCCTCAAGATGGCTTTGTTGTTTCTCTCCCCGGCCCTGCTACTCCCACTCCTTTGCCTGCATCATCAAGGTTACACTACAGGACGCTTCGCCCACTGGAGCACCGTGCGTGACGTCAGAGCAGCCGCAGAATGCTACCGCTGCCTCCAGTGGTGTGTTCGTGACGTCAGCACCCCATCCCCAAATGGCATCACTCACGAAAAAGAACTAACTAACTTAAATATCCTAAAGGACTATCATAGGAATATTATAGTGATACCATAGGACAGAAAAACACCATAAAATATGGCGAGGTTGCTATGAACTTGCGACTGAGCACCACATACTCATGTTAAGTCTCTATAGGCATATAATAATGATATTGCGTATTAGCCAACTACTGATAGTTAGAGTGACACATGTCTGTTGGCACCAGTAGGTAGATTTGCAAACATGAAGCTGTATGTTTAAGCTAAACAAGGGTCATGCGCTTCTAGCCCGGGTATAGCCCGGGTATAGCACACACTGACGAGCATGGAACAGCAGTCATGTGTGTGAAAACAGAAGAACCAGCCAATGAATATACTACGCCTCAAAATCAAATCAGAAAAGGTCATTCAATGATACATCTCCTAATGAGAACCTCATCAATCAAATGTTCTAGATGTATTCTGCTCCTCGGACTGCCAGAACAACCTCTCTGCAATTTACAATAAAATGTGTGAAAGGCGGTGTGCTGAGACAATAACTTAGTGTGACAGGGTGAGAGGTCCGCTCAGAACGAACCAGTCGACCCTCAAATGGACGAAACTAGTCATCGACCACAGTCGTCGATATATTAGATAGAAAAAAAAGCTGTCATTCATTCATTGATCGGTTATTAACAATCATACAAGGAACACGTTTGCTCAATTCAGACAATAGCCACCGATACTCTCCCCGTCCCCTACAGGCGCTTTAAGATTCCCATATTAATAGAAATGTTACTTACTGCATCGGGTGCGTTGGGAGGTTGAGGACGAGCAGTGTGTTGTGTCGGGGTGTATTATATAACGAGTAATTAAATAAATAAGTCGAGTAAATCCGCGTATACCGATGGAATACCCTGATGATGTGAGGGGGTGGCGAGTCTGCGCAGCTGGCGGAGATTCCTATGGCGTGATGCGACTCTCCCTGCTCGTGCGCGTGTCTGTGTGTGTGAGAGAGAGAGAGAGAAAGACAAGTGTGTATGTGTGGTTTGTGTCAGAGAGGGACTAGTGTGTATGTGTGTGTGCGTGTGTGAGAGGGAGAGAGAGAGACTAAATGCCTCTATCTGTGTTCACATCCATCCGTGGGGTGTGTGTTCACGTGCAACCCATCATCTTTCCTCGATAAAAAAAAAACGCCACACTGTCTGATCACAGCCAGCTGAGACGAATACATAAACTGGCTGTGCAGTTGTCACATGAAACAGAGCACACATGATATTTGATGGTACAACAAACACTCTGTGTTGTATTGTAAACCATGTGGCTTCTCACTAACATTTGCGGTGCAGAGGTCAGACCTGCATCCCTTATAAACAAGTGTAACTGTCCTTCACCGTCCTTCAAACCGCGGGATTTAACCGCCTGTCACTAATCTCTTTTGGGGATAACATTTCCTATAATCACACAATATGGCAAAATCAAAAATCACACAACCACTCACAACCATAATATGCCCTTTTACTGTTTAGACAAGACAGAAATGTGAATTATGAAAAGGCTGTTCAACAAACTGAGGAACATTTTGTGCTCCCAACAACCAGAGCAGAGGTACCATCTTAAATAAAGGTACAGCCAATGAGATTGACAGATATGAGTCCCATTGAAAACTGATCCTTCATTGTGTAATTAATATGAGGTTTCCATTGTATGGACCTTAATGACACAATGACACTTTAGACAGGTGATGTCATGTCTGATGAGGGTCCATAAAACCCAATTGTCAATTTTTATTTTAACAAAAGAAACATTTTTAATAAGGACAATGTCACCCCTGTTCATCTCTCTTATGAACTATACTCACTTAGCCTCAGGGTGCAAACTACACATTTTGTCAAATTAGTTAGTCACCAATGTTTTCATCCCAGCCAAATGATGTTGAATTTTCACCCTCAAGCTTTGAATTTGTTTACATGGCAACTGCCTGGTTCAGTCCTGACTCATGACTTTTAGGGTCAAAATCTCATGTGAATTGCACCAATGTAACTGAAAGTTCTTTGTCAATCATTCATTCAGTGACACATATGGGAAGCTTACATGTAAACATAAATTTTGTGTAATGATCAGAAGAAGTGAGCATTCTACTGTGGGTACACTGTAAACTGGCCTGTTAGCAGTGGTAGTGGTAGTATTTACAACACAATCACCAGAAGGAACCTGAGTGTGACAAAGCTTCACATATTCACTTCTACACCAACAGCTCATGGCTCAGAGAGCAGTTTGCCACTGTGTATGGTCTTTCACAAATTGAACATATCCCCTTCTGAACACTGACTCAGGACTGCAGACTCAGGACAGCCATAGTAAGTATAAATTAGAGGTTACATTGCTTTTCCAGTATTGGGACTCCAAGTTCCTCTTTCTGGCATCGGCCATGGCAACAGGGTTCTACATCCAGGGTTCTGTGTCCATGGCAACAGGGTTCCGTGTCCATGGCAACATAATCTTTATGGGGGATAACAGCTCAGAAAGAGGGATAATGTCCATCAGCTCAGAGATTCTTTACTCATCAATCAGATCTTGGCAGCTGACTATCTCCCCTTTCCTGTCAGGATGGTCTACCTGTTCGTCTGTCAGCCAAATCCCCAGTTTTTCACTACAATAATGGTTTGTGAGCCTTTGCTAGCTGTTCCACCATGACAGGAGCCCCAACCCAGGCTCACAGATGGTCCCCTGAAACACAAGAAAAACAAAGGAGGATGGAGTCAGATGGATACCGATTTTGAATTTATGGATTATGGACTTTTTGGGAATGTGGCCCATTAACCATTGGCCACCTCATCCAATATCTGATGAGAGCAATGGCACCAAAATTATCTCTGTCTCCGGTTCATAGATGTGTCCAGTGAACATGCTAACGCTTTAGCATACAGTATGGTAAGTAACCATAAGCAATTAGCATTATCCTAAACGAAAATGAGATCATGTAGCATCTCTAAGGCTGGATGGTCAGTTATTTTAATGACAGGTCTCTAAACATGCCAGGCTTGTTTAGAGAACCGGTACAAATTCAACAAAAAAATAATGCACTGTCAATGGCAGAAGATCTCTCTTCCCTTGAGACTTTTGTTTACACAGCTAAAGTTTTTGTTTTGAATCGTAATGGCTGGCCCAGACAGCTCAGTAAGTAGAACATGAGACTCTCAGTCTCAAGGTCGTGGGTTCAATCCCCACATAGTGTCAACTATCAGCTTTGGATAAAAGCGTCTGCTAAATGACTGTAATGTAATGGACTTGGTATGATAATGATTATATACATTGGACTTGAACTGATTTAAAACTGATTTAGGCCAAAGAACATAATTAGAAATGTCAAAACATGTGTTCATTATGGAAATGAATTCTTACAACGAGAGTGTATGGTGCCTCTTTCTTCTGTCCGCTGTCCTCTGCTGGCGGAGCGGTCGACTGTCCTGGTTTTGCCTGAGTGTCTGGTGTTGCGGTAGTGGGGCCCGTCGGCGACGTATCCAGGAAGACCTCATCTGTGACCCGGAAACGGATCTCCTCTCCTTGGTCCATGTAGAGGTCATGGGCTCCTTCGTCTGTCTCATATTCCCAAACCCAAACCTGCTCCGCTTCATCGCTGGGGCAGTGGCTAAGGAAGGCTTGATAGCTCAGGAGCTGCAGTTAAACTAGAGACTAGCATTCAATTCTAGTTTGGTACAATTACAATTAGGGCTGGGATTCACACAACCTCACAACCTGATGGTCATAAAACAAGTTACATCGTAAAACTGAACTTCAGAAGAAATCACAACACAACACAAACCACCATGTTTATGAATCTGTTCACTAAAAATGAGGTTCAGGATACAATTTGGCAGGCTGCTGCAGTGACTCTGGTGGAATGAGGATGTCATCAAAGAACCCCATCGTCACTGTGAAACAGAAAGGTCGACGTGTGTAGTCAGTGTTTATCACAGCATTGTAGGTTAGGTCCAGTTCAAGGGAAAGCATGGGGGAGGACCGAGGGGAAACAGTGATCCTTAAGACCAAGTATAGGCTGGTAATGTATTTTAAGTGTCCTTATTTAAACCCCAATATCACACTACCACAAACCATGGTTTAAGCTTACTGGGGGTTTCCCACTGGAAATTGTGCTTAGGTGCATGATTCAGACTGTGTGGTTTAATTTGGCTTTTATGCATTCCCAACCTTGAGGTTACACAGATGAAAAAGGCAAATTCTTCACTGAGGCGGAGAGCTACACAAGTTAAGCCTTTCCTGAAAAAATACATATGAAAACCCTCATCTTATTCTCACATTACAGTTAAAATTAGACATGGACAGGTATCATGAATACACAAGAGAAAAGAGTAACCCATCTCCTTGTATTGCATGAAGCCTAAGAGGCTAGGTACTGGTCAATTACATTTGTGTTAGAAACGAGAGAGAGATGACCAACGCAGAGCACTCATCAAAACCTGACTAAAAGTATAGGCACAACTTACCATAAACGCCCTCCTGACTGCAGTACTTGATCTTACCGACCAGGATCTCATCGAGGAATGGGTGAAAAACAACATACCTGAAATGAACTGACAGAGAGACCAAGAGACCGGATCTAAATGACTCAATGGGTATGAGTTAAGTGGAGTTCTTGAGAGTTGATAACAGAGATTGCGAAACAGTGCACAAATACATAACCCTAGCCTTAACCATAACTGTAAGTGTATACTGTTGGAGTATACAACAGTGGTAATAAGGTGGTCAAGCATGATACAAGCAATCCTCATCATACCTTTAGTGTGTGAGGCTCCGTCCCCTGGGAATATATAGGAGTCATCCAGTTTAGTGATGTCATACAAGCAGACGCAAAGGCCCACATTGTAGACCACCTTCAGGGACGGAAGGACAGTTTATTTAACAGATACAGAAATGGTAAATACCGTGGCATGTCTTAACACACGTAAAAAAGAAGGAAAGAGAGAGAGCTACACACACACACACACACACCTTGTTGGCCAGTTTCTTATTGAGTTCTTCGGATATGGCATCGTTGAGCTGCCTTTGGAAGTTCCATGGAGGAATCCTAACGGTGTCAACCATTTCTACTACCACGAACATGATTCTGGTTCAACTGTGTGGACAGACAAGACGGCGGAAATACATTTGGACCAGGTGTTGTACAGTAATGTCAAACAATCGCTCCAACTGCTAATTACCTTACTCGGCTTTATTAAACAACCCCAAAAATGAGTTTACAGGCAGTCAACTAACGTTAAGTTAAGCTCCAAGTCTGAGCTGTCACCTGGAAACACGATTTAGCTTAACGTTACCAGTGCGACGTTTTAGGTATTTCTTCTTCAGGACAGCATTTTCTGTTTTTCTTCATAAAAAATGACCAGCGTCAAAAATGAAACAATACACAATCCTATGCTTCAGAATCTAACCATGTAGTTAAAGTAGGGGAAAAACACCAACAAAAAAAAATCAACATTTGTCCACATGTAACAAATTACGACAGTGAACAATTATTTACGGCGTGTCGCAAATTTAAAGGCACAGAGCACTTTTTATATCTGCAACATTTTACAATTCTACAATTAATTATTATTCAGTGGACATCCTCGTTAGTCTAGCAATAATAATTGCTTAAATGCTGATCAACAAGAATTTTAATGTCCAGACTCAACGTTTTTGTACCATAGAAAAATAAAATGTAGCCCAATCTCTCAACAATCAATTTTAATCGTATGCTGCCTTCAAATACTGTCAAGACGAATCAAGTAAACCGGTTGAACGGACTTTAATGGCCTGTGATAAATGAGACTGTAAAGGTGGGAGTTTTTTTATGACAGAGTTGCCGAGATGTGACCTTTCGGGTCAGACTGTGAAAGCTGTGTCAACAATTGATGGTAAAAATTATGTATACAACAACTTTGGTGGAAAAGTAACTCAGGGTCGCTTGATTTCTAAAATGATAGAAGAAAACAACTTCTGTTACAGTGCACTTGAATATGTCAGTTCCCAAACAAGAATTCGGGCTTAGAAGGAGCACACAATTCAGCAAAATACTGTAGAAAATAGTTTTTAATGTTAACAGCCTAGATTTCTTTAGCTGATACTATGTCTGTATATCTACTGTAACACAAGGCAGTCCCTGTAAAGATGTGGATAAATGATTGAGCTAATCATTAACTTCATTAAATAAAGAAAAATACAAAACATTCACTGCAGAAATGTAATCTTTATTAATTTACCATACATATTGTAAATGTTGATCTCATTTTCAACCTTGTAAGCTTTAAATTTGCAAGCATTTCATATCACCTACTTTTACAGTCAAAATAATAGAAACTGAATCAGTAAACGCGGGATTTACCACTATGAAATAACATGACAATCACAACAGCCGTTCATATTAGATCATTACATTTTAATTTGTTTGCTATATCTGAACAAATCAGTCCTGTTAATGAGAAGTCTTGAAGAATTCAATTAAAAGAAATCAGAGAATGCCTGATCAAACAGAGCACACCTGAGTACAAAATGACACGTTGGGTATGCTAGGGGACAATGCCATTTGAAGAACATCATTTGATTTGTCACTATGCAGTAGCACTTTAGAAACTCATAGACCTTGATCCAGTGAACAACAAAGTATTATCTTACATCACAGTATAAGCAAACTGCTCCACAAGCGCCTGTTATGAATGTGTAGACACAGGAAGAAGCATGTACTGTTAAAGTACAACGGTCAGAATTTTTGAAGCCGTTTCACAATGGACACCTGCAGATACCAATACCCTGGTCATATTCAAACAATTATGCACATGATGAATTTTGAAATGCCACATGAAAATGTGTATATTGGTGCACAGTAATAAATTCAGTTTTCAAACAAAACTGAACAATAATTTTTTTGCAACACCCCAGGTGTTTGTGCAGGAATTCTGCACATTCTGAGTCATTTCAAGAGGCATCTTTGGCAATTACTGCAAAAAACAGATCAGGAGTGTTTGATGTATTTTACCATCAAAGTGCTGGGCTACATAAGAAGTGTTTATGATAATCCCAAAAGTGTTGAGTAATAGTTTTCTGTGCTTAAACACCATATACACAATGAACAACTAAATAGTCATTTGTGTCCAACAGAAGTCTCAACATTGCTGTTTCAAACCATCTCCATCCCTGGAAACACTTTAAATCAAAATCAAAAGAAATGAAGAAAATAAAACCAAGATATCATGAGTCACCTTCATAAAAATAAGTCCCCCTTTTTACCATCAAAGCACTTAGACATCAACCCAGCAGCAGCATACCGAGAACTCAGCGGGTATGCTACAGTACCAAGAGTACAACCTACAATAGGTACAAAAGTCCAAGAGTCCACAACTGTTTGTTTTCATCATTAATCAAAAAAAAAAAAAATACAATTTCTTTCTCATTTTATACTTATTATTCAAGAATACATTATTTAGAACTGTTGTAAATCTAAATTCTTTAGATCTTTGAGAAATGCTTGTATGAAATTGACATCTTCAAACCATTTGGTAAGGTTTTCTCAAATTGTTGTCACACCATATATTAACATCTTGTTTGAGAAATATTATTTGACTAAAAATTGTATTAGTTTTTGATAAATGGTGACACAAAAGAGTTCCTGGTAGTAGACTCAGATTTTGGACCCCACTGTACAGTTGCAATCTAAAATCTGTGCTTCAACTTTTGTAGCCTTTGATTGGAACCCACAATCTGCATGTCAAGTGGTTTGTGAAACCATTCGATTAGACAAGGGAAGGGGAATACACTTGGATAAGAGTGAGTTTAATCAAGACGATCAATATATTATGTTACAAGGGATCACACAAAAGGCTCTGCATTCAGACAGGCAGCATACAGCTTGTCTCTTACTCTCTACACATTTATATTTATATATATATATATATATACTCTATGTATGTACACACCCCTATACAAAGTGCCGCTATGCATCACATCATTTACACGCAGGTCCAAACTTAGTGACTGTTAAATAGATGGGGATTTGCCTTGGGAACATTGGTCACTTTTTCTTTAAAAGACCCAGCTGTTATTTCTGCAACAGTGTAACAGACAGATCTAGAAATCTTCTGTACAGTGAGGTGATCAAAACACAGAGGTCAAACAGCTCACTTTAATACAATGTAGCTGTAATGACCTAACACCCACAAGCCCTCGCAGAAAAAGACCATTTAAGTGGCACAGTCTAGATACATCATGGCATGACTCTGAACCAAACCTTTACCAGAATGAGCTTGAAACTTTGTTACTGTGTAAAATTCAAATGTATAGATAATGAATATTATCTGTTGTATGATGAATATCTCAGTCACACACACGCACAACATAGGATGCTAAGGAGTGAAATATTTGCAGAGGATGAAAAAAAAAAGAACACCTATATCTAATTCGCTAACAATGCGAAGTGCTAGTGTGCAAGTGCCTGGACACTAGATTGTGCGTTAGTTTTCTTTAGAAGACAGCAAGCATCCCAATGCTACTGAAGGCCAAACCCCAACCTGAAGAATTCAAAAACAAACATTCCCGGCATCTCCCTTTAAAGCTGCACTAGGCAATTTTGCACATTGGTGGCTCAAAATGGCAGCCAGAGTTAATTGTGGAACTCCAAAGGCCAGATATCATGTAACATGAGTGTGCGGTCTGCACTTCACTGACGTCATGTTTACCAACCCAGCCAGCTTTCTCTTGCGCTCGCTCACCACTGTATAGGAGACAGTTTGTATTTTGTATTTTTTTTTATTTTCGATTTGTCACTTCCTGTGGGGAGATAAATGTTCATACCGCACACCACAGTATCATTTGGGTAGATTGGGTGAATCGGGGGATCGGGGCGCACTACAGTATTGCAGCCCCACTTCATGATTCAGACTGGTAAGACAAGGGTATTTTTAAATAAAAATCTTGCCTAGTGCAGCTTCAATGTCTCGTGATACAAAACATTATACCATATTTCAATTCATATTTCACAAATCGGCTTGTGGTTTGGCCTGAGTGAGCCAGCCTGAGGACCTGGCAAAAGCACAAAGGGCAGTACAAGCAAAGAGGGGCAGACAGAAGGGAGCACTGACCGATGTTGAACTGATAGGAACAATCATGCATCACATAGACACACAACGGACAAATATGGATGGAAGGAAAATATGGCAAGAGTAGCACTGACACAATAGCCGTATGTGTTCTGGTTTGTTGTCCTACCCAGAGACACATCCACACAGAAAAGGTTTTCACACAATGATATGTTACATCATGCAACAGCCCACAAAAAAGACACAGAAAGCATGGGAAGAGCAGCAGGGAGTGGAGCGTACTGAGTTGAGAGTGTTGGTTGAAGTGTACGGGAGTGGGATGTGAACCACAGACTGGTTACAGTCTCTGGGTTCAAAACACATCAATGACAAGGGAATCCATAAAATCCTTATTCTGACAGCAGCATGCAATCGCAAGATCTGCAGGGACGTAGGGATTTCATTGATGCTACTTACAGTAAATATGTCAGCCTGGGTGTCGAGTTACAGTGTAGGGACTTGCTTGTTTCCTGTGAACAAGGACTAAGGTAATGTGTTCATTCAAGTCAATAATTACATCAGCAACCAGCAGACCCTGCAGCCCACTAGTGGAGGGGGGGGGGTAAATAATAACAATAATAATTTATCACCATTTGGTGCTTTAGACAACCTAAAGGAGAGTTACATACAGTTGGACTTCCTGACAGAACAATGGTCAGGTCTGGAGATACTGGAGGAATACATTCATTTGAGTTGAACAACTCAGTTAACCAGCTTATTGAACTGTTAGGATGGAGGAGAGGAGGAAGAGGAGAGGCGTGTGTGCTGGATGGGATGCTGAGTGTGTGAAGGAGTCAACCGAATACTACAGAGTTACAGTCAATGAGCAACAAATAAGCTTGTCAAATACGATTTACATCAAGGAGTGCTGCCAATATGAACAACGCCGCCTACAGCAGGCTACAGTAATGCAGTGATGCTAAGCGTGTCACACAACAATGCCTGTGATTATGTTTGTGCGTGTTTGTGTGCATGTGTGTGTCGTTCTGCCTGCTAGCCAGGAGTGCTTTTACAGTAATCTTCAGTCTCTGTGCGCGCTTGTGTGTGTGTGTGTGTGTGTGTATGTGTGCGCTTTTCATCTGTACAGCGACCTTGTG
>CABFOQ010037026.1:16783-31898 GCA_900660455.1 Gephyroberyx darwinii | reverse complement strand
AGTGACTATTCACTCCTCTTTTAGTGCACACATCTGACAAGGATTTGAATGCCTTTCCCCTTTCTTCCACTCCCCCTAGTGTAACCATCCAACACTGCACCTTTTCATTGCATCTCTCAAACAGAGGAAGAGAGAGAGAGAGAGAGAGAGGAGGCCCCTCCTCCAGATGACATCAGTGCTCTATTGAAGCAGAGCTAGAGGCAGATACAACTCCACATTTGTATTGAGCTCAACCCATGCACCTCTGTCGTTGCACAGCCTACAGAATGTGTATGTGAGTGTGTGTGGGGGCACCAGTGAACATACCAGTGCTGCTACAGATAAAATACAGATAGCTCTAGCCTTGTGAGTGGGGCTTTTTCGGATCTAAATTTAAATCCCCACAGCCTGGATTGGATTATTATTTTTTTCCACTGTGAAAGTCTTTTTAAGAGGATACCTGTTACTTTCATTTTTGGTTGATTATAGAGGTAAGTGCGTTTTTGGCTGGTCTAGTCATGTTTTGGAATGCCGTCGTTTTATCTTTTTGGATCCTCTTTCTGGTGTTTGAAAATAAAAGTCATACAGAATAATCTAGTTGGTTATGTCAAAGTGGTTGCCCTCATTTTTTAGTCTCCGTCCTGCCGCAAAAGGCTTTCTCGTGTATTGATACGTTTGGGTCACAGGCTTGGTGGCGTCGGCGATGCGTTTAATAAAAAACGGGAGTGCACTTTACTTCCAAATAACCAAAATGCTCCTCTGCGGGTTTCCCTTCTAAAGCCCGATGCTCAGACCATCAGATAAAAATCTAAACCAACAAATTATTCATCCCTTCATCTCAAACCCCTCTCAACTTGCTCCCGTGATCCAGTGCTGCGTCCCTCTTTATTCTGTGCGTAACAGAGACCATACACATTTGATTTTAATTTTTTCGTAAACTCTTTTTTTCTCTCAGTTGAGGTAATTTTCCTACCGTAAAATGTTTAATTTCCCGCTCGGTCACGTCCATAGCCTACCTCCTTCCTTAGATTGGTCAAAACACTTGAAAAGCACTCAGGGAGCAACAGGGACATTTGACATCTTTTCGTTCCCCTTTTGCGCTACGCCGCATCTCATTTTGATACCCCCAAAGCCAGTGGGAAAATAAACGAAGATAGGGCCAAAATATGCGAGGACTTAATAGGATTAGGGGAGTGTGCGAGTTAGGCTCCGTGTCGTAGCCCGAGAAGACACCCCGGTGTGCATCTGAAATTGCAGCGCGGAGTTGGACATGAAGGGGCAGCTGGGAAACTCCGCTAAATGCGTCTCTCGCAGCCGGTGGGCGTTTGTGTGTGTGGACGACCTGGACCAGCTCCGTTTCATATTTTACCCAGTCGGGTGGAATTTACTGTGTGCAATTGTATGTTTTTTTTTTGGATACGATACGTACCCCCACCCTCCTCTCCCCTCCCTCCAAATAACACAGGTTCTGTCAGCTTTGTAGGTGACGGTCCTATGAAACCCCATAGGGAACATATATTGGAGTTGCATATGCACCAGTTCGCACATCAGCTGGCAAGCAGCGTCTCGTTTGAAGCACATTATATGGCGTGTTTTAACGAAGCCTCTAACTAAATATCTCACATTTCCGTACAGTCACAGCTCTGTGATAATGAACTGCCATATTAATAGGCATCTAGAAATAAAGCGCGGCTTACAGTATGACAATACCCTCTCCTCATATAGCCGACTCACAGGAGATTCACCACTCGAATTTCAACCCATGCTGCTGATGAATCAAAGTCCAGCGTTGATTAGATTCCTCTCCATAAGCAAGTTTGTTATTTACACTGGCTTGTGCCTTACTGACAACGCATGGACAATGGTTATTCCAATTTATAGCCTTCATGGGACGTCTAGGTCATTTATAAATCATCATGGGAAAATGATTGACAGAAACAGCCTGATTTCAGGAGTATTGGGGGCAAACTTGACTCAATGTTTTTAATCTGTTTTTAGAGACAAATGAATAAATAGCCCGTTAAACATGGCAGACATGGTGACAGACCCAATTGTCTTCAATGACTGCCTGAGGCAAAAGTCCCCAGTCAATTGCTTTCACAGGGAATCTGCATTACAGATTAACAACTAACCAGGTCACCAGAGACAGCCTTTTCCATTCCCATAAAAGTTTGAGCATAAAATACAATATCGACTTTTTTTTTTAGGAATATATAATAATAGGCCTTCATAAACATGAAGACCTATATTACAAATTGTATTCCCAAATTCAATTCAGTTCTGAATTTATTGAGCCGTTGACCAATGTCTCATCACCTATTCCACCTCAAAGGAAAAAAAAACATTTTAGAATTGTTATCAAAATCAAAAGGTGTAAACATGGGTGCAAAGCATAGGCGGTCAAAATGAGCTTTGGAGGAAACACCACTGAGGGAAAAGTGTAGAGGGGCAGGCATGGAGGCTAACAAATCCCTGTATATGTGTCGGCCTGTACTGAGATGGGTTCCCCCAGGTAGCTTAACAGGGGTCTTGGGTGATAATCACAGGCCTGCTGGAGAAATACTAGACCACGGTGTGTTTTAGTGTGTGCCTGTCACATATAGACACACACATACACTCTCATCTTGCAGTGCCTACCACCCCCATGTGGGGAAAAAACATTGCAGCTGCTACAGATCTCTCTTTTTAGTCTGTTACAAAAGAGAGACCCCCGTCTGTCCCAGACCCCTCTCTGGTCTTAATGGGCTAGCAAAAGTATCATCTGTTCAGCACATCCAAAGACAGCGCCAGGAGGCCACATACCAAATCTGTGAAACTATCATAGATTTTCTCTTTTTCTCTTCGACTGAAACATGCTCTGTGTCCCTGTGAATTCAGATGTGACCATGAATGTTCCATTGTGTCTCAGCACCACAGTAGGCCGCTGCCTGGTGCCTTGGCACACAACTTCACCAATACGAGAAGCAGAGGCAGGTTTAGAGCACTCGAGTAACACAACATTGATTCAGTTTTAATTATCATCTCTTTTACCTGTTATCAAAGTCACAAGCAAAGAAATATGAAACAAAGAAGTGCACCAAGAGCAATTAAAAACCAATACGCTCCTTTTCGCGTCCATATGTGGTAAGCTTGATTGTCTTAACGCAAAAAAAGCACATTTATTTGCATGAAAACACAATGCTCACACTACTCAACCCGTTACCTCTTGTTTCGTTTTTGTAGCCGTGTGTTTATTGAAATCCTACCGACAAATGGCGTGGGACACCCAGTTCCAGCAGTGTCACAACACATTTTCCTGACTGAAATGTGAAAAAGCCCTCTATACTGTTAGCAATCAATCATAATTCAAAACTATATTAGGATTTAGAATAAATAATCAACAGCAGATACAAACAATATTGATTTCCCAATGGAGAGCTCTGCTGTGGTTCAAAATTAATTTCATGAATAATTTAACAGTCAGCCATTACTACTTCTACAGCTCTTTCCCCCTAAATGTAACCCATGTAATATTAGTCCTTACTTTATGTGACTAAAAGTCATTATAATCTGCAATACTTTTGACAGGCATGAAATTGTTTCTATTCCAGTTTTTTTCAAAGCCTTTCCCGTTCAGTGTATGACTAGGGGGCACAAAGTCTTGGGCCTTGTTATTGCAGACTAATGTGCACTTATGCGTGTTGAGCTTACAATGGCTATCAGTGTCCGGCTTTGTGTGAGCCTCCCACGCTCTCCACTGAAAGGTAACTAGCTGTACACACACACAATTTTACCAGGATGCTCAATTTAACTTTGCCAGTTCAGATTAAATGAAGCAGAAGCCACTTGGACTGCTAGAGAAATCTCCTGGCGACCGGCGGAGCTTATTAGAACGATGGAGAAAGACATCCATCACTAAAAACGTTTTACCCAACCGGCATTTCTCTCAAAACGATTGCGTGTGTGAGTGTGGGTTGGGGTGTGTGTATGTGTGTGTACGTTTGTGTAGGGTAGCCTGTTTGTTATTAGTGAGCGCAATGTTAAAGGCTCAGCAAAACGGAATGCCTAGAATAAAATCATTTTTTTAAATGATTGAATAAAACGTTTTTAATACCCAAACCCCCTTAGATTAGGCTTCAAGGCCCCCATGCTTGACGTGTAAGGAACAATGGAGAGGGGCCACTGCTGAAATCCAATGAGCATGAAAAAAAAAAAAACTTGCCAGCATCTAGGTCTGGCTCTGAAGCTGACTACACTCTCTGCAAAGGGGGCCTGGTCTGCTTGCTTAAAGTTTTCTGCATTCAAGTCTTTATTAATTAGATTTATAATATTTGGTTATGATTTTCTTCTTCCTGATCATTACATCAGGGGTCTTAAATAAGTAACCATGTTCCTTACCCTTTCTACTGGACACTGAGTCAGATACTGTCATCTCAACGGCAACCAGCCAGGCTGCCGCTTAGGTAACAGGGCTGCATTGGGCAAAGGAAAGACAGAATCATAAGGAATGTTTTGCCTTATGGTATATAGGGATTTTTGTGCAGAGAATCGTTCTGTCTTACCACCCTAAAATCCCATTATTCTGAGTGCAAATAGGTCTCGCTGGGTTCTCTTGATGGACACAAGTGCAGAGACAATTGACATCTACTATGTAATGCTGAGAGTTTAAGTATTCAAATCAAGACCACAGATTGAACGGTATTCAGAGGCACAAAATGAGGTGAAAAGGGCTATTTAAAATTGAAATAGCTTGACTAAGTGCTGCATTAAAAGTTCATTCAAACAGACAGACAGCACATATCCCTCTATCATCCAGCCATTTTCTGAACTCTATTACAGAATTTCAGCTTTTTTCCCTTGTCAGGCTCCTTTATTCCAGAAGTTAGTAGAGGTCACATCTGGTGTTTTTCCCCAGACTCTAATCTACTACTAATGTAATACTGGACAGAGGGCCCATGTTTAGATGGAACAGAAGGAAGAAGGGCGTTATTATTAGACAGCATCTCAGGAGTTGTAATCGAGTTACAAGCCTCTCAATTCTCTAATCTTCTCCTTGTCATGAGCTACAACTGTTAAATGGCTGGGCCCCTTGTTCCTCATTTACCTTTACATGTTTCACAGCACACAGTGGCAGCCAGCAGGTCACATGGAGGGTTACAAGTAAGGACACGAAGCCATTGTGTTGTCAGAGGAAACATAACATTTTCTTTAGCAAAGGAAATTCTATTTTTACAAACAGGAGATGCATTCATAGAATGGAATTAGAGGATGGGGTTGGGGGAGAGGGTCAAAGGTAAGAGCTAGAAGTGACAGGGGCTACTCGGATGGAACGGTCGTTCCCTCTCCATACGAAATTCAAATGGGCCTCATCCGTCATGAATGTCCTTAAGCAGTGTGTGAGTAATTCAGTAAGGGGTAACTGAAGCAGCTATGGGGTCCTAAATGGTGTGTTTTGGCCTCCTCTCTAGCATCTGGACTGGCCTTATTTTAAAACCAGAGGAGATTGCATACTTATAAATCCTGCGACTAGCTCTCTTTTGAAAAACTGAGGGCACGGCTAAGCGGTGAACTGGACTGAGCAGGGCACAAGGGCTCCACCCACAGCCATTGTATCAGGATCTACATCACTGTAGTCTTTCGTATGCACAGACATTCTTTCTAGTATCACCATAGAAAAGAAGGGTGTTCTATTAGAGTAAGGGGTTGTAAAAGGTCAACAAGCACAATCGTGACGAAGAGGAAATGGTCTTCAATTCTTTTACAAGAGTTCAAAATGTAACAGATAAGCTAGGTTCCATAGTCTAATATCAAAGACGTTCAAACAGGGCATTCAAATGGGTAATTTCAGCAAATTAGTGGAATCCCTTGGTACGCGTAAACTTAATAAGGTTTTGGAGCTTTCAGCCTCAAAAACAGCATCAATTTCACTAAAGGTTTTATGATTTAAAAAAAAAATGGCATAAGCATTTAAGCATTTAAAGCGTGAGTTATCCAGCAAAAGAGCCGCTCAAATTTGTTCCCTGATTCAAAAAGATGAAAATATATTGACTCAGACTAACTTTTCTTTGTACACGGAAATGTCTTAAATGTAAAATAAATGGCTTAAAAACATTCTCTATCCCCATCAACTACACATTATTTTGTAAGAATTGAAGCCAAGTACTAAATATGTCTGCCTCTCGCTATTTTTCAGAGCACCATTCCAGGTGTGAGGAGGGTGCAGCATGAGTCAAGCTGCAGATGTGTGAGGGAGGCTGGGCCCAGAAGGATAAGCACCTTGCCCTGTATTGCTCCTCAGAGGGGGGAGAACATTGGTAATCTGCTCCAGGAAGAGGGACCAGAGCCCTGGATTAATGTGTATACAGGCTCAACAAGGGAGGAGAGGATTCTGGGTTACCTGCAGATCTGGAGTACACAAGTGAACAGGCCTGGATTGAGCCTGTGGCACAGGGGATTGGCATGGCTCAGTCCAGCTTTGCGTCAACTCATCATGACCGCCGTGCCTGACAGCAGAAAGGAGCCTTTTCTACAGCTAACCCCTTCTTACAGAGGGATCTCTATAAAACACAAAAAAATCTAATTTGGGGTTACGGCTGTTGAGCTCAACGATAGAAAGATTTCCACACCCATCAGGATTTTTTAATATTCCCTGAGATCGCATGCTTTGTCAATGAGTGGAGATGCTTTTTCTACAGGCTTATCTGCCATGGTAAAGGCATTGAAAGCATGAGCCCCTGACAACACAGAAGAGGTCATCGTCCAAACAAGGATCAGCTCTGCAAACACTGACCAGGTCAGGATATCACCAGAAACCCCTCGGACAAACTTTTCTCTTCAGAAAGGATAAGAGCAAATTTGAGAGGAAATCTTGATTGGATTTTCGGTGGCTGGATAGGATTTACCGAATCTTATAAATCAGGTATGACAAATATGGATGGCTATGCTTCTTTCTGCTTCACTGACCAGACCACAATTTCTAATGAGACGTGCAGGAAGAGAGGTCATGGCAGGAATGCATAATTAAAGCAATAAATCAGTATTAGCCTAATTAAAAGGGAACTACACTTCAATAGTCAGGGAAAAAGGAGACGAGCAACCAGTTGGCACCTTCTGCTTTGCACCCTCTGCTTTGTTAATTTCAAGGCATGGATTAGGGCTAGCTGCCACAGCACAGCAGAGTCTAGGAATTCTAAGATTTTATTTATATTGTGCTATATAAAACTTCCAGATGCACACTTTTTTTAACAGCCCACCGTCACAGTAAAGATCAATGAGGTAGTGCCGTGTAGGGATAAATGTAGCTCACAACTTTCATCTTTTGCTTTAAGCGGAGAAATTACTGCAACCAGGAGTTTGACTAATATGCATGGAATCCCTCAGAAAACCTGTTCTGCTCAGATCTTAATTTGCTAAAGAATTGTATCTCTTTTCTGTAAAGAGAGCCATTTCTTCCCCACCTAGTAAGAGGCGAGTTAAACCTGAGAATTTGAATGGGGAAAGAGATGGGCAATGATCTAACAGGACTTAAGAGTATGTCAGTTCTACAACAGTTCATCAACAAAGCCTGACTTTGTTTACCCTCACAGTGTGCAGCAATGAAAGGCAGCCTTGAGATACAAAAACGTGTAAAACAACTAGGGAATGCTATTACATTTCGCAAGTCAGGGCCAAAACCACAAGCACAGGGATTCAATTCACGGAGCTCACAAGTTGTAGAAATGAAAAAAAGTAGTTCTACTTAGAAACACAGGTAACTTGTAAACTTGTAATTTTAGGGTATCTCTATTTTCCTTGTAGATGACACAGTTTTGTAACAAGCAGTTTTAGCTTAAAATTGTTTCAGTTTCTTTTCATTGTCTGGCAATTCTAATAATCAATTTATAGAAATTTAATAGGAGGGATTCAAGCTGATTCTTTCAGCAGTTATTTAATCTAGGAAGTGCTGCAGGCAGCATTTTCAAACAAACAGCAATTATGAGAACAGGAATTTGGCTCTCCTTTAAAGGCCTTGTGCA
This sequence comes from Gephyroberyx darwinii, assembly GCA_900660455.1. NCBI lineage: Eukaryota > Metazoa > Chordata > Actinopteri > Trachichthyiformes > Trachichthyidae > Gephyroberyx > Gephyroberyx darwinii. The sequence goes on along the minus strand of CABFOQ010037026.1, from coordinate 23,925 downwards.
TTAAATGTACCCTTGTGTCTCCTCCCCAGGGGCTCTTGAGTGATTAGACTGCCAGACAACACAGCTTCAAGATGGTGCGTCAATGCAAGGCCTTTATCCTTTTCCTCATCAGGGTTGGGCTGCTGCTGGGTCTTGCTAACCCCCTGGTGACCTCCGCCTCCTGTCCCTCAGTCTGCCGCTGTGATGGGACCTTCATCTACTGTAATGACCGTGGCCTGACTTCCATCCCTACTGGTATGCCCCTGGATGCTACAGTGCTCTTTCTGCAAAACAACCGCATTAAGAGTTCAGGCATCCCCACAGAGCTCCGCAGGCTCTCCAATGTAGAGAAGATCTATCTATACTGCAACAACCTGGATGAGTTCCCCACTAATCTTCCTCTTGGGGTCAAAGAGCTCCACCTTCAGGAGAATAACATTCGGATGATCACCCATGCCTCTTTAGCCCAAATTCCCTACATTGAGGAACTGCACCTGGACGATAACTCTGTATCAGCAGTCAGCATAGAGGAGGGGGCCTTCAGGGACAGTAATCACCTGAGGCTGCTTTTTCTCTCTAGAAACCACCTAAGTACCATCCCTTCAGGCCTACCCATGACCATTGAGGAGCTGCGCTTTGATGACAACCGCATCTCCTCTATCTCAGAGCAGTCACTGCAAGACCTCATCAACCTCAAGCGACTAGTACTGGATGGTAACCTTCTCAACAACCGTGGGATTGGGGAGATGGCTTTCATCAACCTGATCAACCTGACTGAGCTCTCACTAGTGAGGAACTCACTGACATCGCCGCCAGCCAACCTGCCAGGCACCAGTTTGGAGAAGCTGCAGCTACAGGATAATCACATTAATCGCGTTCCGCCTGGGGCTTTTGCCTTCCTCAGGCAGCTGTATCGCCTGGACCTGTCTGGTAACAACCTGAGCAGCCTCCCACAGGGTGTGTTTGAAGATCTGGACAATCTCACACAGCTCCTGCTACGCAACAACCCATGGCAGTGCACTTGCAGGATGAAATGGGTGCGCGATTGGCTACGGTCGTTGCCTTCTAAGGTGAATGTACGTGGTTTCATGTGCCAGGGTCCTGATAAGGTCAAAGGCATGGCCATTAAAGACCTATCTACAGACATGTTTGACTGCACAGTTACAGACCTGGGACCCACATATGAGACAAGCACAGTCTCCAACACTTTACCCCCCTCTCTTCCCCAGTGGCCCTCATTTGTGACTAAAAGGCCTGTGGTGAAAGGGCCTGACATAAGTAAGAACTACCATAGCACTACCACGTCATCAGGCAGAAAGATCATCACCATCAGTGTGAAGTCAAGTAGTGCAGATACAGTGCACATATCTTGGAGGGTGTCACAGCCCATGACTGCCCTACGGCTCAGCTGGCTAAAGCTGGGGCACAGCCCTGCGTTTGGCTCCATCACTGAGACCATCGTGCAGGGTGAGAGGACGGAGTACCTGCTCACTGCACTGGAGCCAGAGTCTTCCTATAGGATATGCATGGTTCCCATGGAGACCAGCAACATTTACCTGTCAGATGAGACACCTGTTTGCATAGAGACAGAGACTGGCTCTCACAAACCATATAACCCCACTACGACTTTGAACAGAGAGCAGGAGAAAGAGCCTTACAAAAATTCCAGTCTGCCTTTGGCTGCTATCATTGGAGGGGCTGTGGCTCTTTTGGCAATAATCATGTTGGCGCTGGTGTGCTGGTATGTCCACAGGAATGGTTCGCTCTTTTCCAGGAACTGCACCTACAACAAGGGTCGTCGGAGGAAGGATGACTATGCTGAGGCTGGCACCAAGAAGGACAACTCCATCCTAGAAATACGGGAGACTTCTTTTCAAATGATACCCATAAACCATCTGCCTGTGTCCAAGGAGGAGTTTGTGATACACACAATTTTCCCACCTAATGGCGTTAATTTGTACAAAAGCCCACATAATGAGAACAGTATTAACAACAGGAGCTACAGAGACAGTGGAATACCAGATTCAGACCATTCCCATTCATGATATTGCGCGTGGACATTCATGATGAGTGCGTGACATGAACAAAGTGGCTAGACTTATACAAAACACTGGATCTATAAGACGAAGGAAGCAATGTTCTGTACATTTGCCATATAATTTATATTTAAGGACATTTTATGAAGAGGAGGAACGTTCCAATTGCAGGCCATCACTGAACCATCAGTGGGTGTTGTAACTAACTGCAATTCTATATTTTAGGGATTTGTAGTAATTTGTACTGTATTTCCTTTGCTTAAGGTTACCGACCAACTAAAAGAAACTCTGTGTTCTACTGAGATATGATGACTTGTCAACTGTGAAAGTGGGTTTTCATTGCTGTGTTGAACAATCAGACTTTAGAAAACCTTGTAGTATAAGCACAGGTCATTCTTTTAACTTTGTTGCTGTCAGAAAAACAAAAAGGCAAAAAAATGACATGATGTAAACTAAGGCACAGCTGATCAACTAATAGGCAAAGCAGGCATGCTGCCCTCTTTAAGGATGAACGGACAGCAGTTATCTTCGTGTACTAGAGACCAAGAAGCTTGCTCTGGTATTCACCTGGTATGGAGTAGAAACAAGTAGAGATGAGGTGACATGCTTTATTTCTCTGCTTTGTTCAGTGTGTGAATTCTTTCTTTTCTGTTTGCAAGAAACAGAAACACAGCACAGCAACCCAAGCAGGGTTCCTGTGTTTCTGATGGGCTTGTAGGCCACAGCACAGGGAAGATAAAGCACACCAACCTTTAGGAGCTCTCTGCTCCTCAAATTTAAGTAGAGTGGACAGGCTGACACAGAGGACCCCCCACTATCTGTATTTGAACAAGCCAACAAAAGCCAAACCCCAATGGTGGCATTCTTTAGTACCGTGTACCATACGTCATTCTAGACGCCAGGCCAAAAAAGACAGCGTAAAACATGTTGGCTTTCATTAGAATACCACAGTGTCAGCAATTCCTTGTTATGAGTATTATTTTGTATTATTTTCCAATTGAACTCAGTTTTATGTTGCCACAATTTGAAGTTAATTGTTCTTTACAATTGAAAACCAAAGTGCATTGTATGCCCTTTGGCCAGTCTTGTATGTGCCTTGATCCAATGCTTATTGTATTTAGCTTTTTAAGAAACCAGTGACTTTTTTTCATACACACTTGAATATGAAAAATATTGGTCATATTACAGAATAAAAGTGGATAAAATAACAAATTGCTTTTTCTTATCTCAGATATAACACACTCCACAAAAATATTACATAAGACTTTTTTGTTTAACTACTATTATCCCATCATGCTTTGCTGTGATTGTTCAGTTATATTTTTTATCTACTCAGGAGACGTCTGCTATCTTTGTACAATTATGAACTGCCCTGGAGTAAAAAGTAGGCTGTAAGGGATCTGTTTTATTCATCCATATCTCACATGATTGGCTAGACACCATCTAAACATCTTTGGAGATGCAATATAATAGCCTACTGCATTTTCATCCTTTCCAAGGATTTTAACTCTGAGGTCTTAGCTCACAGCCATACAAACATGTCCCCCTTTCCAAGACATAGTGAACTCTTTAACAACAACTCGGTTACTGTTCTTGAAACCCAGTTTTCCACTCCATGGGCAGTCCACAGAGCAACATCTGCTTCAGGCTGCTGTTGTTCTTTCGTGTGGTGAAGCCATGTGTGACTTATCCGATTGGCCAGAGAGGGAGATATCACAGTAGAGTAGAATTAGGCCTGTGGAGAGATTGGACTCTGGGGTTTGATGAGCCTCCCAGGCACCAGGGCAACAGAAAACTAATGACGAGCCACCATATGGAGGGTGGTACAGGCAGACCCTGCTGGGGATGCCAGTCCCTGCAGAGGACGGAGTATATATACACTGCTCCAGGCAGCATACTTAATAACATGGTTGCAGCTCACTCAGGCAAGGGCCCACAAATAGGTACACATGCAAAAACACCTATTAAAAGTCTATTAGACCATTTTACAAATAGGAACAAACATCATATGTCATGTAGGCTAAAATTGATGCATTCCAGGTCACACAAGACACTGGCATTGATCATACACAAAAGCACATAAGCATATGCATTCCAAAACCATATCACATACTCACACTCATACACCCACAAGCCCTTCACACAGTGAAAGCTTTAATTACAGTAAGGGGAGCCGCTAAAAGCTGCACAAGTGATCCAAACCTTAAGTATACACTAACACTGCACTGTACACTAAATATATCTGATCAACTTGGACTAAAGTAAACAGATAGCCTGCTTTTAGCGACTTGCCACATATGGGAGGTTCCATATAAATGCTGTCAATGTTTTACTGAGCTATTGTGCTCTGTGTTTTGACTATTTGGCTAATCTTGTGAGTTAGAAATTGCGGGGGGAAAGTAAGCCAAATGATAAAACATTAGAATGTTGGTCATTCTTATTACCCTTTGTTTAGCAGAGTATCCTGTTAAAAGCTGACAGTAATCACAATTTTGATGGTGGCCCCAAAAGAACAGCAACAAAATGTTAAATAAATGCAGCTATGTTCATTCTTTCAGTAAATTAAACTTCTCATAAAAAAAACTTACAGCTTTCTCATCACTAGTATCAGCCTAGATGAAAATCTGTATGCAAAGATATCACTACATCAAGTCCTCACTCACTCTGATAAATGAGGTGCCTCTAGAATTGTTGAAAAATTGAGACTGGCTGTATTTCCTGAGCACAGGGTGCATACGTCTAGTGATTGCAAGAACCTCCTCCAATCACTCAAGGGTTATTTTTGGGGCGGAAAGACTCCAAAACAGTGTACCGATGAGCTTCCTGCAATTTCATTAGCTAAAACAGCATCTTTTAAGCTACCTTCTGCTCTCCAAACTGTCATTGATAGGCTTTCTGTTTTAAGCAAATTACCCGCATTGTCTTGTGGTGACAGAACTATTGTGACAATTTAAAAGCTCTGAGAATGAGCAAGACATACTCAACTTTTGTTTCACCTGAGTGATGAATTCAACTTTAGCCTAATCAGGTGAACAGAGCATACTATTGTTATTGTGAACTGGGTCAGATTCCTCAAAGAAAACAACTGAGAAACCCGAGCTCAGCATCATACATTAAACAGAGCAGCTTTTTGTCATATTTTGGGTAACCTAAGTATGAAGCAAAATTGATGAACCAGACTGCTGACAACCCTGTGTGACCTCAGTAATCTCTCATGACCCCTTGACCCATCTCTCCCTTTAAACAATGCCTTAATCACTCACATGTTCTCACTGAGGTCAGATAAGTCATTAAACACCACAAGATGCCACATGCATTTTTCTCCTGTGTGACACACATGCAGCCTAATTACGTTCGTCTTTTATATAGCAGAGTGACTTAAAACTAATGGGGGCAGCTGCACTGTCTGCCCCGGGCTGTTATTCCCATTGTAATGTACTGGTCAGGCAGCCGGTTACATTTGCATTCCTAAAGATGCCAGTATCAAAGCTTCCCTGCATGACCTCATCATGCCCAGTAGTCGACCATGGTCCTTCTCCATCAGCACCATTAGTGGGATCGAAAAAGCAAAGGCCACGTGAGCCTGATGACTGATTAGAGGTCAGTAAGGTCAGGTCAGAATCAGTTCAAGGATCTTAAGAAGTGAAAAATTGATGCATCTCTGTGCCGGCAAAACTTCCCTGGCCACCAGGGATGATAGGCAACCTGTGCAGTGTAAGGATGCTCTGGTCAGGAGAGACCCTCCTAGCACTCTTATCAGGAGAACCAGAAAGCTTGGGAAAAAATACAAGGAAGAAAAGGTTAGATGTTTAACTAATGGTTTAATTGCCTTCTGAATCATAAAAGGGCTTACAGCATTAGACTCAGCCTATGAGTTGATACAGACAAGGCCCATTTGACTTTTCGTTCTTCATACGAATTACCAGTGACATGGTTTATCAACTTGATTAGGCAAACTAGGCTAGTGCTGCCCTCATAAAATGTAACAAAATGAGAGAAATGGCTTGGTTTAACAAAAGGGCAACTGAACACAAACCAGTGCAGCAATGTGACTGTAATTATTAATGTTCAGGTAAAGTTAAATAGTCTAGCTAGCTCTAACTGGGAACGTAAACCAGGGATGTGCTATAAAAAGCTGAGCAGAATGACTATTTTTCTTAGAAAGAATTAGAGAAGTAGAGAATAAAAAGCACTTCGTTGTTCGAAAAAGTGTGCTCCTCATCTGCAAATATTTTAGTGTTTATTTAGACCAGTATGCCAACAAACAACCCTATGTTCAAAACCAAAATAAAAGCCCTCTCTTGATCAGGCGCTTGCTTTTCCCTCTTGTTTGCATCCTGTCCCACACATCTTGCACATCAAACAAGCCTCTTATTTAATGGTTTCTAAATGCTGAGTGGTGCTGAGGTCAGAAGCCAAACCAAGGCTTAAGGCCTCCCACAATGACTGCACTCCTGCCAACATTTGAAAGTTTGCATGTATGTGTGTGCATGTGTGTGTGTGACAGAGAGAGAGAGAGAGAGAGAGAGAGAGAGACAGAAAGAGACTGTTGAAGCTCTGATGTGATGTACTACTAATACACTATGTCAGGTCTTTGTGATTCACTCACACACCTGAGTCTTCTCTGCTCTCTACATGACAATGTGTCCCATTTTATGTTTAAATAAATGCAAACATGCCTGCGTGTGTGTGCACATGTGTGCGTGTCTGGGTGTGGTCTGCATGAACATATGTATGTGAGTTAATGTTTGTGCTGGGGATCAGAGATTGGGGAGGGCTCTTCAAAGACACAAACAAGAGCCTTCAAGCAGTTACACTTATATTTTTCAATTGACAATGAGAGGGTGACTTATTAAAACTGACAGCTGGACGCTTAAGCAAAAAGGACAGGATGTTTTTGATTCCCAGGCCATCTTAAAATGGGAGACCACAGCATCATTCATTTAAGACTGCAATCAATAATCAAAGACTCACATGTTAACCCCTGTGCGTTTGAGTGTGTGTATGTGTGCATAAGAGGGTGTGTGTCTATGTTTATCAGTTCTTTCATGACTGCATGTGTGTGTGTGTGTGTGTGTGTGTGTGTGTGTGTGTGTGTGTGTGTGTGTGTGAAGGAGAGAGAGAAAG